>CAJNJA010009837.1:0-14096 GCA_905231915.1 Symbiodinium necroappetens | reverse complement strand
ACTTGCGAAGAAGAAGAACTTACTACCGTGCTAGAACTCTTCTATGGCCGTCTATGCTGTGAGTGTTGCTTGGTTGTTGGTGGTTCTGGTATCGGGTGCATGTATTCCATTGCCAGTGCAAGCTAACGTATGCGTATGTATATCTACACATGCGTCTTTATATATATATATAGTATATGTATAATCTGTACACATCTATGTATTCATTGTTTCCACGTGTGTATATATGTATTAATTGTCCTATGTATGTGTGCAAAGTATTTAATTATTGTATAAGTTTGTAAGCATCTAGGTATGCATGTAGGCATAGTACATGTGTACATGTGTACATACATACATACATACATACATACATACATACATACATATATACATTTCATGTTACGTTATGTTTTGTCGTGTTATGTTGGGTTATGTTATGTTATGCTATGTTATGTATGTATGTATGTATGTATGTATGTATGACATACATACACATACATACATACATACATACATACATACATAACATAACATAGCATAACATAACCCAACATAACACGACAAAACAGAACGTAACATGAAATAACATAACATAACAATACATTACATTTACATACATGCATACATACAAGCATGAATATTCACGAACTCATACAGAGAGAGAGAGAGAGAGAGAAAGAGACAGAGACAGAGAGAGAGCGAGAGAGAGTCATGTGTGTTTGCGCGCAAATACACACTCAGCTGCCGACAGCGCTTGGGCCGCATCGACGATGCGCGACGGGTTTCCTTCGAAGTCTCGCATCCACGGAAGCTCTGCCAGGACCTGAACCAGGGATAACTCCGGGATAACCAGGGAGCGTCTGTGCGGAGGCAGGGTGAAATCAGGACCTGAACAATCAAAATGAGATTGCGGGACACAATTCTGCTAGAATTCTGTAGGGACGATACGGGAATACTAAGGAACTTGGTGCTGACGAGGAGAGTGGGGAACCAGAACTAGGCCGGGAGCGCAAAGTTACATTCCTGCCATCCTAATATCATAGTACAGCTTGTAGTACATTCAGCATAGTATATAAATTCTACATCCTCTATCATCGTATGTTCCAGTACATCATAGTAAGCCATCGCATATTACGGTGCATGAGGGTGTACTTTAATGCATTATCAGCATTGAAAACAAAATAAAGCGAAGTGTTGGGTCTAAGATACATCAGCCATACACCTCAGCCCCTGGCCGCTAAACCTACAGGAAGAAATAATCTGACGCCCGACACACTTTTCCTCAAACCTCGAACCGGCAGGTTTCAGTTGCCCGTGCAGTGACAGTAGCTGTGGCACTTACCAGTGGCCAAAACGAGATGGTTAGGGTTCAGGGTCTAGGGTAGAGTCATTGAATTAGGGCGCGGTCTACCCAGTCCGGACTTCTTTGATGCAAGGGGGCTTCCACTTCCTGTTCGTACTGAACCCACAGTAGGATGTTGGAAGGGAACACAGAACACTCCCCACAGAGGATTGAATCCAGCCCTGAACCACAACTACGATTACAGGCATTGTCAGCATTTGGCCCAAGATCCCCGCGACTTGGCTCAGCCGTCTGCGACCCAAACCTTACATCTCCATGCTCCTCCTTCCTGCCAAAAGTCTAAACCCTCAACGATCCTGAAACGACTGCCAAACCCTACGCCCTAAACCCAACAACCCCTCATTCGCGAGGCCCCAAAGCTCGACAAGGGTCTTCATGCTCGTCTGTTAAACCGCTGACGCCAACATCTATAGATCCTAAAGCTGAAGACTCCAAAGCCCTAAGCCTAACTCCTAAGCCCTGAGCCCGAAACCCAAACCCCTTTACACAACTTCGCCTTCAACCCTACGGCAGCTCGTATGCCCAAAGCCCTAAAACTCGAAAATCATAACCCCAAAGCCGGAGACCGAAACACTGAGTCACCCGCCATGAGATCCCCCAACGCTTGCCCAAAGCCCTCGGCGATCTTTGGCGGAGTGCTGGGCACGTTGGCTCCTGGCTGCATTGACAGGACCAGGGACTCGGTAGGTACAACTTTGGATTCAGTGGGTTTCGGGGGTTTAGGTGTAGGATCTCAGGGGTTTGGGTTTAGGTTTTAGGGTTTAGGGTTGAGGGTTGAGGGTTTAGGGTTTAGGGATCCCAACAAAGTACCTAGACTAGACCTGAACCTGCAAGAAGGATGAGGCCCTATTACCTGGGGCTGTCAAGTTTGGTCGCTCGGGAGTGTAAACGGAGCGTTGCGGGCTCCACTTTAAAGGTGGGGAGTCTAGGGTATATAGGGCTTCTATAAGGCTTCTATAAGGTATATAGACCTTCTATAAGGCTCCTATAACGGTAACTACCCACCTGAAACTGTCCTAGACCACTTGCAAGTTCAATTTGTTGCATGCCCGAAACCTTCAAACCACTCAGCTTGCCATCCGGAACACGAACGTATCCCTAAACCCTAAACCCAGAACAGAGCAGAGCTACTCAGGCTCTGGAGACCACCTTGCATACAGCCTAGTGGAATGTTCCATAAGCAAATCCTCTGAACCATCCTCCCCAAAACCCTAACCGTGCTGACAGCGCTAGGTCCGAAGCATTGAACATCAGGTCGGGACTTCTACTTAAGGCCTGGACGAAAGGTTTAGGGTTTAGGCGGAAGGCAAGGTGGATTGTCGCAGCTAAACCCTACAACCCTAGACCCTAAACCCCTAATGCACGAAACCCTAGTCCCCTCAAGCCGACAAAAACTCCGAAAGACTCTCCTGGTTCCCCTGCCAACTCGAAGTCGTAGAGGGGCCGGGCCGCACGGCAAAGGAACAGGCGTGCCTGTCGGCTTTGGAGCTATGGTTCGGGTTTAGGGACTAGGTTTAAGCGGTTAGGATTGATGCCTTCTTGCTGCATAACAAGCTAAACCTTTTGGGCAGTTCAAGGGTTAGCTAGTCACTGTCATGACCTAGGATGCGATTGTGAAGACCTCTCTCCTAAAGAAGCAGGCCGATGCACTTCGCAGCTTTTCTTCGAACATCCGCCCAGGCAGTGCATGGCAATGCCAAGCTCAAGTGCTGCGAAGACAGGATGGTGGAAGGCTCAAGTTGAAAGATTAGCCGCGCCATGAACACATTCGCAGAAGGAACTCAGCCGCGGAGAGCTACACTTGGGATAACTTGGTGCCCTACGCGGCCCTAGTGATTCGATGTCCAGAAAGCGGAACAAGACATCTGGGAGAGCCGACTATGGCCAACCTGGCACACAACAACACCCCTGGACATCGGCCAGAAAGCCGAGCTTTGCCTCACTCGGCCTTATAAAATCCAAGATGTTCAACTCATGCTTCCGGCTGCCGCGGGACCCGTCATGACTCAGTAAGCAGGTACCTCAACTTGTCTGAATGCCTATCTGCAGGTTAAACTGGGAACGTCTGCCCCTTCGCCCGGAGCCCTATCGTGCCGTGTTAACATGTCAAAACCGTTGGCGGTTGGCACCTGTTAAACGAGCAGCGAGACCGCTTGGCACAATACAGTAGTATGTATAGTAGCCACAACCGTCGCTGCCACTGGCGCTGGCTCCACCATGTTTGGGCACCGTGTAATGGTAAGGTGTGTATTGATCCTGGTGCCGCCTTCGCATACACTGCTCATAAGCTGAAGCTGTCGGAAAGACCTCTTCAGTCAGTATGACCCAAAGATATTCTCCACGTTTGATGGAAGTGCCGTGAACCTTTGTCAGGTTCACATCTGCCCGTTTCGCCGTGTACAACTCGCTGCAGCATGGTGCGCTGTGGAAGAAATCGTGACCCCCTTCCAAGACCAGTATCCCGAATCGGGTTTTCTTTGCATCTCTGGCATATTGAAGCACCCAATCAGGACCACCCCAGCCGCCTGTCAGGTGCAACACTTTGGCAAAACACCGCAAGCATCGCTCAGTCAGACTACTCGAGCCGCTTCTCATGTTTCAAGATTCCAAAGATCGAAGCCATAAGCCTTCAACCCGGAAGCCTGAAACCTCCAAGCGGAACTGGCCGTACCTCTTACCGCAGTCATACTTGAAGTGCCTTGCAGGGAATTGTCGGCACAGAGCTTGAACCCTTCGCGCATCACGGCCACAGCGATCTTGTCCGCGAAGTCTTTCTGCAGGTTTGTACGTGAAAGAATGAAGTCTGCCTGACAACAGTCAGATTAAAGCCCACACTTGCAAAAACAAAGTTACCAGCCTGTTCGCGTGATTCTTGCGTCTACATGGCTTTCCCTGGGGGGCGCCTCCTCTGCCCTGGTCACCAGCATGTTCTGAACGTCAGGCGCAGCGATGCGGATTCGTTCGGCAAAGCTGGTGCCTCTGGCAACATCGGCGGACGCACCTGCGACATTGCCCAGAAGCCGCGGCACCAAATTCTCGGGCAACAGCCCTGCCAGCTTGTTCGGGTCCTGTCCTTTCACCCCGGCGGACACCGCGTTGGCGAAATCATCCACAAGGTTTGACGACTTTGCGGCATTGGCCATATGAGTGGCGACACCTTGTGCAGCAAAGCCGGCTACTGCCCCGATGGCAGTTGTTTGTGCGAGCTGCTTTGCATTTGCAATGCAGAAGACGTCCTCGCTCGTCTTGGAATTCGTGATGTTTTTTCGGACGGACTCTCCCAGCCAGCCCTTTGTCACAGCGACATCCACACCATCTGATATGAGCTTTGCAACTGCGGTTGTGCTGGCTCCAATTCCTGCCGCTGCAATGCAGGCACCGGCACCGGCACAGCCAGCAATGGCACCGGCTCCAGCAGCGGAGATTGCTCCCTCTGCTAGTCCAGCGAGGGCTCCGACGCCCAACTCCTTGGTATACTCTGTCCAGCTGCAGTCCTCGTCTCGCCACATAGCCACCGAGCCTTTGACCCCAGCCATGAACAAGGAACTTCCTGCAATAGCAGCAGCCAGAGAGAGGCCACCCGTCTGCAAAGCTGCCACACCGCCGCCAAAAGTCAATGCAGCCCCACCCACGATGAAGACAACGTTGATTCCCCAACGGAGATACCAATCCCAGTAACTCCAGGTACCGGCTTGCTTGTGAAGCTCGCGGTCGTAGCGCCTTTTCAGGTCTGGGTCGAGCAGAACTTTGCGAGCATATTGGATCTTCACCGTCATGATCTCGCATTCCGCCTTTCTTGCTGGTGGATTCTTATCGGGATGCCATTGGAGCATGAGTTCGTGGAACCGCAGGCTGATCTTTCTGGTCTCTACCTTCGTGATTTCGGAGTACCGGCGCAAGTTGAAGAGTGCATAGAAATCTTCAGCATCGGCATACTGTGAGACAAGCTTTCGAAGGTGAGCGGAACGGCTTTGCCCTGGCACATTGGCGAGCTGCTCGCTCGACTCCACCGGGATCCTAAACTTGACTCAGATGACGCTACCCATGAAACCCTAAACCCTAAACCGACTTGAGGCAAATACGTACAAAAAGAACATGAAAACTGACACAGCAGTTCTACGCCTGGCTGATCGTGTTTCCACCCATGGAGCTTGCTGCTGGCCCTGCTCTAACACTAGCTCTACAGTACCCGGCGGAACCTCCAAAACGGCTGCCAGAATGCTCACTGCTCGGGACGTCCTTCTGTCGCCAAGAGCCGGGCATGAAAGTCAGGCATCCCTTGACTTGTCTTTCCCCCTAGGCACCTTTGCTCTTCCAGAGGGGTGTTGTTGAGGGTAAGAGTTCAGAGACCGCGAGACGTTTGAGCAAAGAGGTTTGGAGCTGGGCATCGTGAGTTGGATGCCACCACTCCTAGTCAAACCTTAGCCTCCTGCTTCGCAAGGTGGCAACTTGAAAGGCTTCTTGCCGAGGTCGAAGCTTTAGCATTTGATACCGGAAGCTAGAATCCGTAAACATCCCCTGCCGGAGATCTCAGGGTATGGGGATGTCTGGGGGGGTGGGGGGGAGCCCTAAACCCTAAACCGGGTGCAGGCCTGCGCAAGAGGCTGAAGCGGACCCAGCTCCATCTTCGTCGGCTTCACATTGAGGCTGCCTGCATAACCGGCCGAGCCAACAAGAACCGTCGTAATCTGAAACTATGTCTAAGCCCACAGCTGACACAAGAGCTTCAGGCTTTGGAGTTTAGCTTAGGGCTTTGGCATCATGTGCCCTAGAGGGATTTGACTGATCACAAAATAATTCGCTCAAAGACCCTCACTTCAACCATGCAACCTCCACACACCACCCCACGCTAAAAATCCTTTTTAATTTCTGAGCGACTTAACCCGAGAAGCCTGCAAACTAAAGCCGTAAAAGATCTTGAACTCTGAAAGCCCGACACGCTGAAATCTAATGGTAAATTCAACAGGCGGACTTCAACAGACTGGTGTAGCCTTGCGGAAACCAATATGTGAAGCCTCGTAAACGCTCCAGGCTCTAACCTTCAAATTTGACGCTCCCGGAACCGTAGAAACATGATTCTCTGAACCTAGAACTCCTTGAATTGTATCTAGACTCCAAGCCAAAAACCCTAAACCCTAAACCCTAAGCCCTAAACCCTAGACCCTAAACCCTAAACCCCCTAAACCCTAGACCCCCTAAACCCTAAACCCCCTAAACCCTAAACCCCGGCCTAGCTGGTCCTTTAAACTCGGGGAGGCATCTGCCACCTCCAGGACCAGCCGGACCTGAAAAGCAAGGCCCAGTTAAAGGAAACTACAGGTGGGGAGTTTAGGGTATATAGGGTTTAGGGTATTTAGGGTTTTGGGGTATTTAGGGTTTTGGGTTTAGGGTTTAGGAAACTACAGGTGGGGAGTTTAGGGTATATAGGGCTTCTATAAGGCTTCTATAAGGTATAAAGGGCACAGAGAAAGAAGACCCAAAGACCCTGAACCCCTAAACCCCTAAACCCCCTAAACCACTAAACCCCTTAACCCCGAAACCCCTAAACCCTAAACCCCTCAACCCCTAGACCCCTACACCCCTAAATCCCTAAACACCTAAACCCTCAAACCCCTAAACCCCTAAACTCTGATCTTCCAGTTGGGGCCGATGGGACCCTGGGGCCCAGGAGTTCGGTGCTACGGAGTTTCGGGCCTTCGGGTCTTGGGCCTTCGAAGAGCCCAAAGTACATGGGTGTTTAGGGTGTAGGGCTTGTAGGGTTGATAAGGTTTAGGGGTTTAGGGGTTTAGGGTTCACGGTTTAGGGCTTATGGCCATGAAGGATAAGTCCCTGAAAGCCCCTGGAGAGCCCCAAAGCCTTCAAGCCCCTTTCAAGCTCTCAACACCCCAAAAATACCGATGCTTCGAAACGCCCGAACCTAAGCTATAAAAAACTGAGCCCGGCCTTCGCGTTGGCCTCCAAGAGCTGCTTCAGAGGCAAGTTGTTGGAGGAGACGCTCGGCACATCCGCCAGGACCAGTATGCTCGGGTCCTGGCCCGGGACGAGCTGAAAGACGGGGGTTCGTGCCGTGCTGTTCTTCTTACTACTTAGGGTTGCGGTTGTTCCTGACAGGTCTCGAAGTCTGTGAGCAGTCTTGCTGTTCGAAGGACCCCTAAAAGGGGACCCTATTTAGAGAACTACTCATATAGGGTTACAAGTTTGTGTGGCGCAAAGATTTCTGGTTCGGTCGAAGTCTATGACATAGAGTTTAGGTTTAGAGCTTCGGGATCAAGAGTTTTCTGGTCAGGGTCTGGAAGTAGGGCTCATGTAAGGTGCTTTTAAGGCTGCGCAAGGGGCGTCGATCAAGCTGGCGCGCGCCTGCAACTCCTGCAATGCGCGCAAGAGATCTTGCAGGCTCTGCGAGATCTTGCTTGGGATATCACCTAGCATCCATGCGGCTGAGGCTTGAGCGTTTCGGATTCAGGGGTTGTTCTACGTTAAACCGGTTCCGGATCCCATCCTGGCAAGCATCGACAGCTGTTATGGGAAAACCCATAAGCAGTTATCAGGACTTGTAAACCCTGCTTAACAAAGCCACAACGGCCTATCAACACCCCCAAACAGAACGGTGTGGGGTTCTGACCAGGGAAGGCCAAACCCACGATAGCAAGGCCAGAAAGCGGTTGTAAGTTGATGATGGTCACCCGCGGAAGTAAAACAAAAACGGGCGCAAGGCCTGTTCTTTTTGCTAGTTGTGGTGGGGTGACATCGGCCTGCATGATTAGAGCACAGTTCTGGGTCCGGGGTTTCTTGTCTGAGGGACTGCTACCTACTTGTGGAGCCATGGGGGTCCCAAGTTTCTTCTCTTCCCTGACTAGCACTTTTGGCTTTCCACGTGCGGCTCAAGGCATCCAAGTAGCCATTTAGCCAGTACCTTGGCGATTGTGGGGGTTGTTTTGTTGAGGGCCTTTTTGGCGTCCGCCTTGCAATATCTTCCAAACCGTTGTTGGGTAGGCAAGTGGGCCCCCTTTGGGCCATGCAAACACCCTAAACCCTAAACCCTGAACCCTTCGCTCAGCTGTGGCACAGAACTTCGCGCTCACCCAGAACTCTGATCAACACGTGCTGGTCATTCACTTCCGTTCGCTCCCAACACGACTTTCCCAAGAACCCTGCTCGAACTCTGGGCGATTCTGGGTTTAGGGTTTAGGGCTTAGGCTCACCACCATTTTTCTGATGCTTCCATGCAGCAGTAGGCCGGCGAGTCAAAGCAATAAAATACACAAACTGACTCTGTGTTCATGCCTGACTTTCAGCAATTGCTGACTAAACTTGCAACAGCATGCACGAACGAAGACCTGCAACCCAGCCACACCTCCTGAAAGCCATCCTGGAAGCTGTCCCCGCGCCGCATCTGCACAAATCGGCCGGCAGCAACCATCAGCGCCGTCTTCCCGATGCCTGAGTCCCGGTTAGGAAAGAAAAAAGGACTGCTGTTGCGGACTGTGTTAAAAAATGCTAGGAAGCCCAAACCGCAAAAAGCAAAAAGGCTCCAAAAAGATTGACCAAGAATACCTTTGCTCCCCGACAGCGTTACCAGCCGCCTCGGCTTTCGCCGGGCCCGGGATCGGACAAATGGGCTTTGGGCTTGTAGCGTCTAGGGTTTAGTGCTCGGGGATGTAGGGTTTAGAGTTGCAGGGTCTATGCTTCACGGATGTAGGGTTTAGGGTCGTTGGGCTTACGGTTCAGGGATGCAGGGTTCAGGGTTTCGGGCGTAGAGCCTACTTCCACCAATCACAGCCCAAGCGCCTCGGCCCTGATCATCTTAAGCCGAACTTTTACTGTTCGAACCTACTAATCCGAAGCTTTCACACGCCACTATTTCAAGGCGTTTAGGGTCTAGGGCTTAGGGTCTGGGGCTGTTTATTTTGGATCCGCTGCTTTCTGCGACGATCGCTTCTTGTGATCTAGCTTGCATATCTACCAGTGCTACGGCAATCAGACAACCTCAACCATCGGTCTACGAGCGAGGACCAGCGGCCTGGATTTCAAGTGGCACAGCAGCCTCCAGATGTCCACCTGGGGGTTTCCGAAAAGAGGGGACCCCAATATAGTACCCTAAATACTGTAGTAGGATCCTTATTATAAGGACCCCAAAATAAGCTACCCCCAATTTTCGGAAAGTCCCACCTGCAACAGAAAAACATAACACCGGGTCTGTGCCATCGTGCGGTCAATGTAAGACCCAGACTACAAAGAAAGGAAGCAAGACTACAAATATAGGAAGAGATCCATACTGGCAAACTAAACGGATAAGGTGGCAGGTCAATTTGCTAGGGCATTGCAATACGAGCTATGCTCCTGTGGTGCAATATGATATACCTATCAGGTTACCTATCTATAGTAGCACTGAGTTCTTCTACAATATGAAACCCAATGTATGGTGCGACCGTTGTAGTACGCTCTGCAGCAGCCTTTTTCCTATCCAATACCCTTACAGCAACCCGTACAATACACTACGGCGATGATGGCGCAGCAACTAGTCTGTTCCTTGGACCTCCTGATTCTAATTCTGCTATAGTAAACCCCCGAACCCTAGTCAAAGCATTAAAGCACTTTTCATACTGATATAACATACCCCCAAGCCCTGTTCAAATCATTAAAGCAGAAGTACTGATATAATATGCCCCCAAACCCTATTCAAATCATTAAGATCCTTACATGAATCGATTCCAGGGCCTCGCGGCCCATGAAGTCCTCCACCCGTGCAGGAAGCCAGCGCGGTGACGCGGAACTAGCATGGAGCTGCTTTCGTCGTGTGAAATATAGGAGCCTGATATAGTTGGAATAGGGTTAAAGTTACTGGAATAAGGGTGTCTATAAAGGTCTAGTGTTGAATTGGACGGGGGCTTTAAACGTTAGTAGGACTACTACAAAGGGAGTATAGGGGATACTCTTGCTAATCATGCAGACATCTATATTACCTGAACCTTCTGGGTAGGATGGCAAGGTAGACCCCTGTACATGATCATTAACCGGGCTCTGTGGGTTGCAACGTCGGGCTCTCGAGGCTCAACGGCTGGGTCTGAAGGCCTGCTGTCTGATAGAACATCCCTTGCATCGTAACCTTTTGGAAAGAAGCGTAAATCCCCTGATGTAGACAAGCAGGGCTCATTGAAAGCCCTGCAAGGATTGGTTGAACAAAAACTCAGCATTTGGGGTGTTGCGTCAGAGCACGATGCTCCGTACACCTTCAAGTTAGATCCAGGGCATCCATAAGCAGCAGGCTCATAAGCGGTTCTCACAGCAGCCCTACTGAATGCTACAGGTACTGCAGCACCGACCCTCTAACCAGGAGCCCCGAACCCCGCCGATGCCACCTTTAATTGGGCATTGAAGCCTTCAGTCATTGCTGCGCAAGTACGGAAAATGCTCTGCCTGCCCCATCCTACAACATCCCACAACCTTCAAACGAAAGAAACACACCCCCGAAACCCCCCCCAAAAAAAAATCCCCCCACGTCGGTCGTTGAATGACAAACCCCAATGCGACCTCGGCAAGGTCGCAGCCACACCAGCCAGCACAACGTTGTGGTCACCGCCTAGCTCGGTGGTAGGTGGGTCTCCCAGCACGTGGTCTAATGTAGAGGCCTTGATGATTAGAATAGGATTTTGGTGTATATCGTACCATAACTATAATTAAGGAACCCCCAAAATAGTATTGGTAATTATTAAGGACCCTATATTGTGTCGGTCATGTATCGTACTATATCATAATATACCATATTATACTATGTTATTTTTAGTCCGGCTGGACGAAGGTTCTGTCGATTCTCTGCTCTCACCACGGCTGCGAATCTTCAGGGCCACAGCCGCCACTCCAAATCCGAAATCCCAGGTTTAGGGTTTAGGGGTTTAGGGGTTTAGGGCTTAGCCTGGGGTTTAGGGTTTTAGGGTTTAGGGCCTGTTTAGGGCTTTGGGTTTAGACCCTACTACCTGCCTTCCGGAAGGAGAACGAAGGAGCCCGCATCCTTCTGGCACATCACATCCGAGCTGTGGCGCAGGGAAGCAACCCCGCACCTTGGTTCTGGCCCAGGCTGAGATGGACAGCACCCGAGGTGGCGGGGCACTCCGGATATATGAGCGAGGCGAGTATCTCTTCGATTTCGTCGCAATGACGAGTTATGAAGAAGTCTTCTTATCTTTGCCTTCTCCTTTGGAACAAACTGTCAGCTGACTATGGTGAAGGATTTCGGCTGCTGTCAGACGGCCGAGCCACCCGAAGGACTCGCCGATGCTTCGACCCGCCCTTAGGGCGCTGAAGAAGTTCCGGGCAAAGAGGCGGCAGCTGTTGTCGCGAACCTCCTTGTCGTCCTGCACACAGACCTCAGGTAGAAAAACCTCCAAGACACACCTGAAAGCCTACGGGGAATGTCATTCAAGGGGGTCTCGATTCGGGGAGCTTGAGTTTTGGAGTCTCTGAGTGTGTGCTCTCAACTGCCCAGGCAAAAACCAGAAGTCGATCAGATGTGGCCAAGCCACCACGTGCTTCACCCCGGCTTGGACGAAGTGCTGACCCACTGCGAAGGAATGGCACGCATTGAGCACCTGAAGGTCAGTCAGGTGCACCTCTTCTGGCCGACAAGGAGATGGCACCAGAACTCTAGAACAAGCCTCTCAGGGTTAATTACTGTGAACTACTTTAAGGAATACTAAAAGACTGATACTGTACGGGCTACAAAAGGGCGCACTATAGTTACTATAAGCTTAGTGGCCTCATCTGCCCGACACAGGAGGGACACATCTAAGAGCTGCACCACCAGCTTGACGCACTGCGAAGCTTGTCCATCCGTCAGGAGGCTCTGGAAATCCTCGCAATCAGGCTCAGCGAGAGAACTGTCCAGCCCCACGAGGGAAGTTTTTTCCTGTCTTGCTGATTCTGGAAGTCGAACTGGTGGTCTTGTTGCTTCTATTTCTGGCAACGCTCTTGCGAACTTTTGCTGCCAGCATCACTCTCTCTCTACGACTGTAGATGCTGCTTCGCTGGGCGGCCAATTTCCAATAACATCGAGAGAGCTCATCAGCAGTCTTCTTGTCTTCCTCAGACTCTACTTGCTACCGTGTGCTCGTTTTTCTCACCGTTCTGGGATGGATTTGAAAGCGAGCATGTGCCGCGCAAGGCACGTGTCGTAAAGCGCGGCAAAGAAAAACAAAGCCAGGGCGCGTCAACCTCCCTGAACCCTCAAATCGAAGTCCTACCGACCGCCCATATATATATATATAACCGAAACCCTAGAGCACACCTTGGTCAAGCAAGATTGCTTGATCATAACGCGAAACCCCATCTGACTAGAAAGCGTTCCTCAAGCGACAATAAGAAGCCCTACCTGCCCTACCTAACCTCATGCATAATCCATAGATCCCAGGAAGAAGCCTATCCATTTGATGGAAGAGTGCTTTATGATGGGGTAGTGGGCTGGATGAGTCTTTCGTGAATCCCAAAACCCCAGCTTACAAACCCCGAAACCCCTCAAAACCCCATCACCCAAAACCCCAAAACGCCGAACCCCAAAACGCGAAACGCCCAAAACCCCCGAACTCTCAAGACCCCTGCCCTAAACCCTAAACCCTTGACCCCCAAACCTTAAACCCCACAACCTACACCCTAAACTCAAATCGTAAAACCCTCCATCATATATAAATTTAAAATCTTCGTGGTTCAAAGCCAATTCTTCGTGGTTGAAGGCCAATTCTTCGTGGTTCTAGGCCAATCGTTCGTGGTTTCCTTAAACCACGAATTTTTGCTTTAAGCCACGAATATTCGTAAATTCTTCGTGGTTCAAGTCCAATTCTTCGTGGTTCAATCCCAATTCTTCGTGGTCCAAGGCCAATCCTTCGTGGCTCAAGGCCAATTCTTGGTGGTTTAAGGCCAATTCTTCATGGTTTAAGGCCAATTCTTCGTGGTTTAAGGCCAATCGTTGTCGTTCGTGGTTTAAGGCCAATCGTTCGTGGCTTAAGGCCAATCGTTCGTGGTTTAAGGCAATGCTGACAATTCGTGGTTTAAGGCAAATCCTTCGTGGTTCAAGGCAAAAGGTAATCCGAACCCTAAAATAACAGTCCGAACACTAACTAAAATAATAGTCCGAACCCTAAAATAGTAGTCCGAATCCCAGAACTGTAGTCTGAACTCTAAAATAATGGCCATAGTAGTTCGAACCCTAAAATAATAGTCCGAACTTAAGAATCATAGTCCGAATCCTAAACTTATGGTCCGAACAGAAAAATAGCAGTTCGAACCCTAAAGGAATAGTCTGAACTCTAAAAGCAAATAGTCAAGAACCCTGAACCAATTTCAGTGTCCGAATCCCAACCTTAGCCGAATCCTAAAATAGTAGTCCGAACTCCAAACTGATACTCGGAACCGTGAAATAGCAGTCCGAACCTTAAAATAGCAGTCCGAAAAAGTCAGAACCCTAAAACAGTAGTCCGAACCCAAAAATAAGAGTTCGAAAAGATTTATATGATAGTGTTTAATGTTATGGAATTCTTTGGGTGGCTGGGTGTTACATCAAACAGAAAGGACTGTTGTGGCGTGGATAGATAAGCAGAGTTTACAGGTTCAAGAGTAGTAATACCAGCCACAACAGTCCCTTCTCAAGTAAGCGTCGTAATTTAATAACTGCACCCCACCTGTTTTAAAACAAGGCCCTCGTTCTAAAGCGAAGTCTTTCGTCCTGTAGAATCAGCAAAACAGGCAGTGATAAGCACTGAAG
>CAJNJA010009836.1:402-14226 GCA_905231915.1 Symbiodinium necroappetens | reverse complement strand
ATACATAGACAGACAGATAGATAGATATATAGATATATAGCGAGATACATAGATAGATAGATAGATAGATATAGATATAGATATAGATATAGATATAGATATAGATATAGATATAAAGATAGGGATAGAGATAGCTATAGATATAGAAACAGCTAAAGCTATAGCTATAGCTATAGCTATAGCTATAGATATAGAAATAGATATAGATATATTTGTATATATATATATATCGAATAACATGCAGGTACTAGCTATAGATATAGAAATAGATATAGATATATTTGTATATATATATATATCGAATAACATGCAGGTACACCTTGTGCAAATGTAGGTGTGCAAGAGAATCAGATGGTATGATATGATGTGACGGGATATGTTTTCATGTCACTCCTGGCCAGCAGGCAGGGAGGCATTGCAACCAATCTCAACGTGCGTGCAGAACTCCACGGTAGGCACGTTGCAGGCCAGAGGGGCATAGCCTGAGGTTTAGGTTTGGGGCTTGGAATTTAGGGTTGAGGTTTAAGATTTAGATTTGGAATCACGAGTCTAGTTCCCGGATTCGTAAGCCTCAGTTTCAAGGCCATACAGCAATGGTCGGATCCTTAGTCGAATCTTACAAGCGGCGACGGTATTAGTTACGAGAGATCTATCTGATTTGTAACCGGGAGTCCATATCAGCTCAAGGAAAGCTGGGTTTCGAGTGATTGATTTCAACATTGCAACATCGACTCAACGTTTTAGGACCTTCACGCATGCTTCTCGTGCTTGGAATTCCGAGATCTTGAAACTTGAAACCCATTCCTGGTTTAGATTCTACTTGGAGGCTTCGGGTTCCATGCACCGTCGGTGGGGCTTGCGCTCTTAAAGCGACTTGAGGAGCCTGCGAGTGGAGGAGAAAAAGAGAGTCCGGCCGATCCGAAGGCGAAAGATGTCTTGGAATGGGCTCAAAACATGGCAGAAAGTAGAGTGAATTGCAAGGACGCGCGGCAACCAGAGAGTGATGCCATCGACCAGCATTCCGACATCAACTCGCAGTGGTATTCTGCCTTGCCGCTGTAGCTTTCCGCACCTCTGCAAGGCGCAAACTGGTCCCTCAATGCCACGGTGTATCAAGGACGTCGCAAGCTTGGGATCGCACATTGCCACTCGCCAGACTCGGCCAACACGTAGCCTTCGGGGACAGGATCCGGAGAATGGCATGTCAGCTCGCAGTGGGGCATGGTGAAGTTGAACCTGACAGACACGGTGCAAGTCTGCACAACGGGGTGCTGTAGATCAGCTTTTAAGGTGCAGAACGGGTGTAGCCAAGTAGCTCAAAGGTTGGATCCGTATTGTCCGAAGGACAAACGCCTCAGACGAAGATTCGGTCGACTGTCGCAAGGATGCATAGCCAAGTTTGGCAAAACAGGAACCGTCATTCTGAAACCGCTGCATGCGTCCATACGAAGGCAGCGAGCCAGCAAACGGCCACTGGCAGGCAATCTCACAGCTGTCTCCAGGGTTCAGAAACGTGCAGTTCGAGAGGTCCAGCATGCACTGATCATCGGGGAGTACTGGCGCCACGCATGGCATAACTGGCATGCATCCTGCCACAAGTGAGCTCTGTGTTGAGGTGCAACTCGGGGACCTAATGGTTGTATGCACCCTGGCTGGAACGGCTTGGGCCTTGATCTTGGTTAGTTCCCTTCCCTGGGCACTGGTTTGGGTGGTTTAAGGCCGTCTCCGAATGGTTGTGCATGGGGTCCCCCTCAACCTTGAGCTTTGGAGTTAAGTTCCCCCCTCTCCCCCGCAGGGGGGGGGGGGCATCTGGCTACACATGCAGCAGCAATGCCTTTGCGCCTGAGCCGTTTTTTTGCAGAACGGGCCTGACAAGGCCAGCGATGCGTTGCACACGTGGCACTCCTTGACGACTTCTCCAACGAATCCTGGTGGAGCTTGTGCAGTGCACAACTGCCCATCGTTTCTTACAGTCTGCCCCGGCACAAACAAATGTGGCACTCCCGAGGTTTTTGAGGTGAGAAGATGTTTTCACTCTGATATCACGGATAGTCGCCAAGCATCCTCGCTGACAGGTCCACGTCCCGTTTGGCAGCTTCGTGTAGCCCAGTGGTGTAGGATGTGGGTCGATACAAACCTGCAACAGATCGGAGAGCAGTGAGTCACACCGTCCCAGCCGCTAAGAGCCAGCTTGAGAACCTGGAACTCGCAGCGGATGCGCTCAAATTCGATGACTTTCGTGGGGTCAATGTTGCCTGGGGTTGAGAGGCATCTCCACAACTCGACAGCCACAAAGCTCGCTGTGCCCACCTGCTGGGCAGCTGGGTTCTGTGGCATTGTCGGGGAGACCTGGTCAGATCGCCAGATCCCGGGCCCCGGGCCCCCACACTTCAAAGAGGCTTCGAAGAGGGAGCTGGTATAGGCACTGAGCTGAACACACCAGGCAATCATAAAAGTGGTTGCTGAGCAAGTAACCAGCCATCGAGATGTTGTTGGTCATCATCTGCTCTTCCATTTCCATCTCATCCTGAAATGAAGACAGCTGACGGAGGTGCGGTGCCATCAACCATCACAGCAAATAGCAACACAGTGGGGAGGCCTCCTCCCAGACGTAGGAGGTGTTTTCAATGTAGCCGGCCAAGCAGGGGACTCGGCACATCTGCCCCGGGCCGGTCCCGGTACATGCGGTGTAGTTCAGGCCGCAGATCTGGTCCTGGCAGGGCCAGCCGAGGATACATCGAAGCATGCGCTTGTGTTACAAACCCGCCCTCCATGGATCCACCAGGAGCATTGCTTGGAAGGCTTCTGGAAACTTCAAGGGGCACAAGCTCGAGTGAGTAGCCTAGGTTTGACTGCTTTTGGTCTGTTCAGTTTCTGGTGTCTGTTCAACTGTCTGGTTGCAGTGGGTCCTCTAACCGTTAACCAGTCCCAAACAAATCAAATCGCAAGAGTTGTTCATGCCGCATTTTCTGCAACTGCTCGAATATCCCAGTGCAGGATAGCGTGCGGCTTCTACCTGCGAAGCGGCACAGTACATCATCTGGATATTCCTGTTGTTTGGTTTGGCTGCTTACCTGATTTCAAGATTGTAGAACAACACGTTCAACAGCTTGTGCTTTGTTTGATCTGGTCGGGTAGATTGTGGCCCCATGTTGAGGCTCCGTCTGACGTTGACGAACTACAACATGGCGAAGGTGAGGAGACGACGAAAGTTTGTAATTCAAGCCCTTTCAGATTCTCAAGTGCTCAATATTGACAAACACCAGAACTGCCCGGTGCTATTGGGGCGCCTTCAAGAAGAACACAGCGATTGAAAGCAACACCCTTCCGATTAAATGCAGGCAAGACAAGCATGACCACAGAAAGCTAGCACGCGGGTGAACGCCTCCAATCCAAGTTTGAGAGTTCAGGATTACCTCTGCCAACGCCGATTGCATCATTGCTTGAGGCCGTTTTTGCCCTTGTCTCCAGCTTCTTCCCACGACGACCCTAAGCCCAAAACCAAAGCCAAAAACTACCCTCGTCCCCTCAAAAAGCCGTCCTCTGGAGCTGGCAAAGCACAAGGCACCAACTCGTGGCATCCGGAGAGGATGAGCATCGGGGCACAGAACCGGGCGAGATAGCAGTCCCACTCTGCCTTTCGGGGTTTAGGGTACCCTAAACCCTAAACCCTAAACCCTAAACCCCTAAACCCTAAACCCCTAAACCCTAAACCCTAAACCCTAAACCCTAAACCCTAACCCGGGTTTAGGCTTTGGGGCTTAGCCCTTCGGGCTTGCAGAAGAAACTTATAATTACTGTACGAGGGGAGGCCTTTGGACATGACGGCATGACCCCAAACTATACTATCCTATCCTATCCTATACTATACTATACCTAGATAATATACTATACTATACTATACTATACTATACCAAGATAATATACGATACTATACTGTACCATACTATGCTATCCGAAAACCCGAAGCTCCAAACCCAGCGCCTCTCCGACGTAGCCTTCAGCACACTCGTAGCTGCTCTCATTCACCTGGACATAGAGCTTTTAGGGTTTGGGGCTTAGGGTTTAGGGATAGGGGCTGCTGAAAGTCCCTAGAAAACGCCACTCTGAGTGCAACCACTGGAAACATGGCCCAACTGTAAGGTGAGCTTTCCTGGCCTTGACGTAGCCTTGGGTCAGAGGTACGGGCTCCTGCCAGGGGCCAAATGTGGTCACTTTTACCTTGCTTTGGGGCCTGGCCTCGCAGCCGAAGGGGAAGCGGCAGGAAGGAAGCTCTCCCAGCACAAGCTGCGTCGAATCCACCTTCTGCTCCCAGAAGGGCTCGGGGCTCTGGGCCGGCTCTGGGGCTCTCACGTTGTCTGCCGGACAGTGGAACGTGCTCGGAAGTCCCACCAAAGGTGGAGTGCAGCTTACCTCACAACTCTGCCCTGGAGGCAGGTTCCGGCATGCCGAGACGTCATGGCCTCGCAGCTTCGCCCAAGCGCGATTTGCACAAGCTGGCTCCATACTCAGGAGCGGACGGCACGAGTCCACCACTGGGGCCACGCCTCGATAGTGCCGGGGTTTCGGGGACCCTGGAGGCCTAGGCTGCACGACCTTTGAGGCTCCCGCATGGCTGCGACGGAGCACCTGGAGAGACCCTCGTATACGAGTCTTCGCACCCCAATGAAACCTACAGTATCTTGCTTGCTTCGAACGATTCTGTGGAGCTGGCATGGTACCTAAAACTACAGCGGCCATAGTAGAACAGGCTTTCGGTGGAATTTTTCTACCAAGGACTATCATTACGAATCAGTCCGACCCCTGTCCTGACCCGTGACGAGTAGGGCGGGGCACAGCCAGAAAAGGACGTCACGGTGACGCATTCCACTGTCCCGGTGGCACTGCTGTAGGATCCTGCGGTCTAGGGCTCAGGGTTTAGAGATGCGGCCTGTTGGGAAGATGCTCACAACTGCTAGAGTCTATACACAAATATCTATGTGTATGTATGTATATATATAGAGAGAGAGAGAGGGAAAGACACACACACACACAGAGTCCAAAACTTTGTTGTGACTTTACCGCCTTGCAAGTGGCAGGAGATCTGCGCCAGACCAGCATAGCCGGGCGCGCAGCGGTATTCTACGCCTGACAGGAAAAGTGATTTAGGGATGCCACGGTATCCCCAAGTGCTGGTATTGCGCAGTTGGTAACCCACTTGGTTACACCTTCTTGGCAATGTGGCAACTCTAGCTGGCTTTGAGCCGTCCAGGGCAAGACAGAGCCTAAACCCCGAACCCCATTAGCTCATGCCAGGCAAGTGTCTGGCCACGTTCGCACCGTCAGGCAGCTGGATTGTACTGTTGGAAACATTGCCAGCTGTGGCACCTGCGGCTACCAGATGCTCTTGTATGCAAGGTTCCGGGTCGTGCCCGGCTTCACGGCGAGACTGTCACTTTTCCGTCGGGGGGCCTAGATGGACGTAACCTTCTGGTATTACCTCTGGTGCTGGGCAATACATGTTGCACCTCGGTTAGCGCAACTCGACAGCTTGAGGCGAGCATGAGCCAGCTGCGTGCGCGTCATGCCAAAGCTCAGCTGAGCGTGTTTGGTCCTGTTTGCAACACAAGAGCGTAGGCAAGTCGTACTCCATTCTTCGTCTGGGATCGATGTTCCGCTCCACACAGGAGGCAGTCGTGACGTCTCCTAGGCGGACATCTCACCAAGGACAACACATTCAGCTTCCTCTGGCAACCGCTGACACCCCACAACGGTCAATCGCTCCTCGCATCGGCTCCCTGCACGAAAGCTGGCATATCGTCCCTGGTGCAGGGCCCGTGTACTCCGCGATGTTCGTCTGAGAGCGGGGAGCACACAAAGAGGCAAAGTATACAGAGGGCTTCGTTGCAAGATTCATGCGCCCCACAGGCCGCCGCTAGCAGGTCAGGCTAGGGCCAGCCTGGCTCTTCTCTTCGCACTCCGTGATGTTGAAAGTGCATGTATCGAAGGAGCGAGGGTCGATAGGCATGCATGGCAGCATCTGGAAGCACCCTTGCAATGTCCTGAAGCATGCGCTCATCACTGCATTCTGCCTGAAGGCTGCAGAAGCGGATTCGCCCTTTGCTGAGGCCCCGGCGCTGGAACAGCACAAGTGGTGCCTCGGCTCTTCCGACCTATCATGATCTATCATGCACCTTCTGAACTCATAAAGGCCCTTCATCCGGGCGCTTCCAAGTCACTGTTCACAGAGCAGGTGTGATTCGGTGTGCCAGTCCAGCCAGGTGCACAGGTGTAGGCCGGATCCCTGCATCTTTTAGTGCTTGGCTCTAGCTATCACCTTCAGCTGCACACTTTGAAAAGGCATCACACTCCTGGAGGTCTTGCCTGTTGATCTCCGTACCGTTCTCGGTTTCCAGCAACAAGTCATGAAGCTTGATGTAGCCTAAGTTCTCAATTCGGCTCGGGCATTCTTCCGGCATCGAGGACACCGGAGTTCCATCCGGAGTTCCCAAACTCTGAAGACCAAAACGCAGCAGAGTAAAAGGCAAGCAGCCCGGCGGTGGCGGCGGGCTTGGACAGAAGAGCTCACAAGTCGGAATCTGACGAACTTCCACCTCCTTCAATGGGTCCACATTGTCCTGGCCGGTTTAGGGACAGTCCAACTCCAACGTCTGCATCGCTGCTGAAACCGATCTGCAGCGCTGCTGGCCGTTTTCTTCATTTAGCCCTCCTATGGGACTTTCCGAAAATTCGGGTACCTTATTTTGGGGTCCTTGTAATGAGGATCCTACCATTAAGGGTACTATATTAGGGTCCCCTATTTTCGGAAACCCCCCATATCCTGCGGGCAGAACAGGCCATCTTCGTAGACCTTGGCTTGCAGCAACTCAGGGTACTTGTACCTCATTGTTGCTTGTACTGCCGTGATCAGCATAACTTCGATGACTGCTCGTTGTAATGCTGATCTTACTACCCTGACCAGTATCACAAAGATCGATACGTGTTGCAATGCCTACCTCTCTTGTCAATGACTGTCGACAGATACTGACAGAAATTGTATTTGTTGAGATTAATGCTATCAATGTTCACAATGACGTCAACAACGTTGATGACATTCCTGCCTCATGGTCCCCACCTTTCCCGACGAGGGACATCAGGGCTATAGAATGGATAGCGGCAGATGATAGCACAAGAGCCACCCGATGGCAAATCCTCGCAATTCACGGCCTGGCAAGGAGCATCATTGCAGACAGGCTCCAGACCTCCAAGCCCCCAAGACGCAAAACATATTATAGTATATTATGTTATATTATATTATACTATATGATATTATATCATATTGTATACCCTCAAGCCGCCTTGCCTCGTACATGCACTTGTCGATGTAAGTTGGAGGCTGGCAAGGTTGGATCTGCATGCAGCCCGAGAGATTCCTCGACACCGGCATGACATGCGAAGCCCACAGTCGACCAAAAGGCATGGAGTAAGAACTTTTCGAAGCAGGGACATGGGGGTTCTTGTAGCTGCATCTCAAAACGTACAAAAGACTTGCCGCGGGTATTCTAGGAAAAGACATCTTCGAGCTCAAGAAGGTGCACTCATCCTCGTGTTTCCTGGGGTTTGGGGTTTTGGTGGGCCAAGGATTCCGGCGCCAAAGAATTGCGGCAGGCGTCATGTAAGAACCGCAAGTTTCGTTGATGACCTCCGTCTCATTGATGACCTGGGCAGCTGAACATCTGGAGACTCGGCTTGATGCTTCTGCAAGGGTTGGTTACGTCGCTTTGAGGGCTTCGGACTTCTGCCTGAGACCAGCCCAACAAAACTATGGAAACGAAGGATCCGGAACACCAGACCAAGCGACCAGATACCACAACCCAAACAAAAGCACGCTAAAAGAGGCGACGTGTGCATGCTTGCTTGTATGCATGTCTTGCTTATTTACGCATGTCCAGCTGACGAGGCAAAGTTGCTCAAAGTGCAGGTCTACATGTAATACACAGCATGAACGAAGAAATGCGCACGTCAACAGGCGAGGCTGCGGCACAGTGAACATGGGCCCGCCCAGCATATCCGGCTGCACATTGCCAGGAGTTCCCGACCTTCTCATAGCCTCCAAACAAGAATGGACGATGGATGCAAGCTGCTTTCTGACACTTTCTGCCGCAGATCAACGTTGACCATGTCCGAGCTAGGGGTCATTTCTCGATCACGAGCTTTCCGCGTCCCGGCGGTCATTACCGCCTGCTTGCACTAGGCAGGTTGACATGATAGCCTGCAGTCCTGGGAACGTGGACGGCGTCGGCTGCGATCTGAAAATGAACATTGGGTCTGCTTCAATCTCTGTTGGGGCTGCTTCTTCGCCGTCCGGAGACACAAGCAAGTAAGTCAGGTAGATGTTGTCGTAGGCAAACTCGTCATTCCCATCCCTCGGGGTGGGTGCAACCCTGCGAACACAGCACCGTCTCAGAAGGGGATGTCCTAAGATGCTAATGTACCACACCATCTCGCCTTCATGGAAAGGAGCGTCCCTTGATGGCTTGAGGCCCAACATCGCTAGAAGCTCAATCTGCTTTCGATGGTGCTCAGTGGCTTGGTCTGCTAACATCTGCAGCCGGCATTCCCTTGCTGCCTCCATCTCTTCAGCAGATTGCAAGGTGAATGAGGCATCGACCTCCCACAGAACTCTTCTGGGTGTCTGGGTTGCTGTGCAGATGAGCTTGAAAGCTTGCCGGTCTTCATAGCTCAAGTTCTTTTCTGGGGCATACTCAGCCAATCGAAACGGCTGCCCCAAGATATCACGACGCAGCCTGGGTGTCAAGCCAGACAGCGCATCCATGTCGTTGACAATCACCAGCTCTTCCAAAGATGACGGCAGAGCGAGCGCCATGCAGCCATGATGATCTTGCTCATCTGGAAGACAGAAGGCCATTGACCTGAAGGCAAGGAGCTTCAGCAACTGACAGCCAGAAAAGTCCAAAGTCCCATATGCCTTGTTCTTCAGATCACGATCCGAAGTGATTTCGTCCGTCCCCCAGAATATGAGTTGCCGGAGGCCGGTGAGGTTGGAAAGTGCAGCCAGATGCCTCCTTGAGGCGGCCGGGAGATGCAAGCGGACATCTTCCAAGACACTGAAATTTCGCAATTCGATGCTTCCCAGGTTTAAGGCTCCGGAAGAGCTCTCACCTGCCAGGATCTCAACTCTATGACCCTAAACCCTATACCCTAAACCCTATACCCTAAACCCTAAACCCTATACCCTAAACCCTAAACCCTCACCTGGCAGGATCTCAATTCTAAGGCTCCGAAGAGTCGGTCGCCAGGCTCGGAGGCTGCGTAGGACACCTTGCCGCCCACGCCCCGACCACTCGCCACGGTAGGAAAACTCCGTGACCTTCGGGAAAACTGCTGTGATGCCGTCGAAGGACTGCAAAGACTCTGCCTCCAGTGACAAGCAGGATGTCGAGCAACCGTCCACTTCATGAAGGCATAGACCATGCTCATCGAGCAGAAAATTCAGGGCTCCAGCAAAGGACTTTGCCATACGGTGAAGGTGCAACTTCACTACTGCCGCAACTTCATTCCCGACACCTTAGTGCTGAAACTTCCTAGCAGTGTACCAGGAAATACCAGAAAAACAAAACGCAGAACTCGGCCCATCGGCGTCACGTTATGTGAAACAACTTGGCTCCCGGCAGAGCAACAAGCGCTTGCAATGTGGGCATGTGCTGGGAAGCTGGCACGCGCAGCGCCCCTTTCGAGAACGGTGTCTGCTTCCCAATTCTTCTAAGGGCCCGTAACTTGTCACGTCAGCTTCCAACACGGACAGATTCGGCAAAGGCCCATCAGACCTGTGTCCCTGTTTGTAGGGCTCATGCAGATAAACCACACGAGACGGAGGAAGACTTCTTGATGCACAGCAAGGCGGAGCAGAGATCAGCAGCGTCAGCTCCAAAAATGTCACACCTGGAGACAGATCCGCAGACAGCAAATCCTTGTTATGCAAGGTCCTTGCTCCCAGAAGCAGATTTTGACATACCTCTGGAATCTGCCAGAACCTTGCAATTTCAGCCTTGAGGCAAAGGACTGCAGTCCCCGGCCTGACCAGAATCTGTAACTTCCTCCCGCTCACCGAATGAATGGAAACGTTCATATCCTGCGATGTATTCACAAAGCCAATAGCACCCTCCCTGCTCGTCCCATCGGCGACGCTCGGCTGGCAGGGATACGGGGAAACGTCCGGTTCAAAAAGAGAGTAACCTTCCATACCGTCATCTGAGCCAGTCCGACCGGATAAGCAATGCAAACATTTAGGCTCAAAGGCAAAATGTGGGAATCTTTTGTGTTTGCTGGGCTGGTAACCATCTTTTCATTGGTAAGCTCACATCCTCTAGCGGTCCCAGCTCGATTGTGCAGATTAACAGCTGACGTCTCTATGTGTAGTGCTTACTAGCAGCAAAAACAGATTCTACCGTTGCAACTTTATCCTATCAATGTATGCTCGGAATTCCGGGGAAATCGTAGAACCAAACTGTTTTTGTTCCTTGCAGTCACAGTCTCGTCTCCTCACATGTTACAGTCGTCTCCTTGCTGTGGCGTACTCGTGACGACCCTGGCATTTTCCCGTAAACTGCAATACATGAGTGGCTGGCGATCCCATGACATACCAAGCCAGACCCGAAGAAAAGCGGGTTCTGTGCTCTTGGCTTTCCCTTTTACAGCACATCTTAAGCCCTTCGACGGGATTTATTCCAGCCTGTCGGAGCTATGACCGGGTCATCACAGGTCAGCTCGCAGCCATCGTCATGCACGTCCACCGGCACCGGAAAGTCGAGTTCTGTGTTGTTGGCCTCACGCTTGGGAAACCACCACCACCACCACCACCACCACCACCACCACCGCCACGAATCATCATCACCATCATTATCAGCAGCAGCATCCTCATCACCATCCTCATGATCATCCTCATCACCGTCATCGTCATCGTCATCGTCATCATCATCATCATCCTCGCCATCACGATCCTGCGATTGCTGTTGATCTTCATCCTCCCTGTCACTTTTCTCATCATCACCAACAAGGAACTTTTCATGAGCATTATGGTCACCATCAGCACCGACATCAGTGTCATCGCAACTAGGGGTGATTGATCTTGCGTTCGGTCTTGTTGCCACTTGCCAATCCTAGTTGCAAGGCGACCGCTGGCATGCGTACTTATGTTGTCACTATTGTATTGCCACAAGCAGTGCTCTACCAGCTCTACGGATGTTGCTCATAGTGATACCATTGCCATTGGTTGTCAGTTGTCACTGATACCGCGGCCGTGAATATGGTTGCTGCAATGACGACTATTGAGACTATTGTTCCGATTGCTGGACTGCTGGAAGCATATTGCAACCACAAATGCGTAGCAATTAAATCGGCATGCGATTCTGCATTAAGCCATAATACTATCATGATATCTAAGTTGAGACGAACATGATAATTACTTTGCTTATACATAGACAGAAACTGTCGTATGTACATAGACTTACATTACATGTCGATACCAGGCTATGTCTCTGTATCGGTCTATCTAACTATCTGTCTATCGATCTATCGATTATCTATCTATCTATCTGCCTAGCCATCCCTGCCTACCTATCTACAAATTTATTTACCTACTTATTTACCCAGTTACTTATTTATCTGTCTATCTATCTGTGTAGCTTTTATTTATTCGCTTAAGCTTAGGTATTTGTCTAATTGCTTCCAGTTGTTTATGTGCTTGTTTGCTTGGTTATGTGTTCATCTGCTTATGTATGTATTTTCTTAAACTTAATTGCGTACATAAGACTTTTGTCAGTTATACTGTTTGCATAAACACATGTATGTATGAGCTCTAGCTCCGGCTCCTCTCGGAGATTCTGCATTTGTCATTGCATCCGAATCTGAAGTAAATCTACTCCTTGCTTACGATGCTACCACCCAAGCCAGGCACATGCAGGTCTCTGCACTTTGCCAGAACTCAGTGCGGGGCAGGACAGTGGCCGCTGGCATTGGAAGTCCCAATGTATGGAAACTTGCATGACAGCACACAGGCCTCACCTGCAACAGGGAAGCTTCAAACCCCCCCGTCAGTTCAGTTCCGAGAAGGAAGAGAATTGTGTTGGTCCTTGCCTGGTCCCAACATCGAGCACTCGTCCAACTCGTAGCGGCATGGATCCTTTGGTCTCTAAGTCGAGCAGTCAACGAGAACTAGCAGCTCCGCGATGCTGCCAGCACCCCAAAGCTCTTCCTACCTCTCACCTCTCACTCGGATGCATGTCTTTGTCGCCCAGCATCTGCATTGGGTGCTGTGCATGGCTGGGTGGGCACGCAGCCATCGAACACGGCCTTTGTTTGCAGACTGGGCAAGCGAAACTCCACACGCAGGGAATGCAGCCGGACCTCAGCGCGGCAGTCCGGCGGCGAGCCGATGGCGGAACAGCGCCGGGCAGGTTCGCCCACAAAGCCAGCTCGACAGACAAAGGCCGACCCATCCCACACCTGAGTTGAGCAGAGAGGACCCACGTTCCACAAACCATACTACACCACATGAGCATACAGCATATCCTGTACCCCATTCCCCACAAGAATGACCCCGGAACGTGGAACTATTGCAGGAGAAGATCAAAGGAGCTCTCTTCCGTGATGTTCGGATCTGGGCACTCTGCCAACACACATTGGTCCTCGTCCCAGAGAAGGCCATCATTCGCCTGAGACACCCCAAAAACGAGCCCCAAAGTCTATGCCACTAAACCGTAGAACTCCCAAAAAGGGCCCCAAAGATCCCAGACTTCGCCAGTGCCGACAAAGCAGCCAAGATGTTCTCAGAAGGGCAGCTTGCGTTGAAATCCGGGCCCGCGTAAGGATAGCGGCATCGGATGGTACATGTTCCGCTCCTGGCGGCAACCGAAATGCAAAACCTTTGGGGGTAGTGTCTGCACACATGGGAGGCTGCATCAAGGCATACTTGCAAGAGCTGCTAGTCAAGCAAACCCCTAACCCCTCGGATCCTTGGCACGTTCATGCAGTCGC
Source organism: Symbiodinium necroappetens (assembly GCA_905231915.1). Classification (NCBI taxonomy): domain Eukaryota; class Dinophyceae; order Suessiales; family Symbiodiniaceae; genus Symbiodinium; species Symbiodinium necroappetens. Next base: position 1,191 of record CAJNJA010009836.1, on the reverse strand, counting down.
TCAAATCGTACTTGCATGCATCGTACACGCCTGCCAGGAATGGGCTTGCTTGCCCAAGCTAAATCATCTTAGCCGTCGATGCCTGCCCCACAAGGCAACATCTCATCGCAGCCGTCGAGACGGATCTCTGTGTCGCAAACGCGCCCGGGGCCTCAACAGGCAGCAGCAGGAAAGCCAAGAGAGACCAGCTCTAACCACTGACACTTTTTCATGTTTGGTGCCCTACCAAGCTGTGTACATCATTGCTTTCCTCAGGCGAACACCCGATGGTACGCATCTCACGCTGGCCGATCCGATGTAGCCCTCGGCACATTCCTCGGTGGAGCCACCGATCATGCCAGGACCATGAGAAACAACATACTAAGCGTAGGATTGCTCCTTGCAAAGAGGGGTTCCCAGCCATCCCAGCTTCCTCTGTTGCGACGATAACCTGCAGAAAGCAAGCAATGAGATCTGCAAGACCTTGCCTGCGACAAGTCTTTCTTGATGTTTCGAAGCCCTCCACACTAACAAGAACAAGCAGCCCGGAGGTACGAAATCGCACTCCGTTGCGCATTGAGGCATCCTTCCAACCAATTTCTGCTCGGAGTCTGTGTTGCCTCGCATGGGAGGCCATTTGCGGAAACGAAGCCGTCTGCTTCATCACTTACGAAATTCAGAAATTCGAGGCTCCGACCAAGTGGGCAGCTGAGTGTCGCAGGCTGGCCCGTGCAGGGTGCAGCACAGGACGCCTGCGAGAAGCTCCCCGGGGTAAGAACAGAACGTCGGGTTTAGGATTCAGGGTTTAGG
>CAJNJA010009835.1:0-14551 GCA_905231915.1 Symbiodinium necroappetens | reverse complement strand
GTGTAGGGGTTTAGGGTTTCGGGGTCATAGGGTTTAGGGCTTTAGGGGTTTAGGGTTTCGGGCTTTAGGGGTTTAGGGTTTAGGGCTTTAAGGGTTTAGGGCTTTAGGGGTTTGGGTTTAGGGGTCATAGGGTTTAGGGCTTTAGGGGTTTAGGGTTTAGGGCTTTAGGGGTTTAGGGTTTAGGATTTTAGGGGTTTAGGGCTTTAGGGTTTAGGGTTTTGGGGTTTCGGGTTTAGGGTTAAAATCTGACAAGCAACCCCTCATATCACTAATACAGAATCAAGTCTCGTTGAAACTCCATAAGAACTCTTTGCAACCTTCATAATCATGCACATCCTAGTGAAAAGAAACCAGATTAAATTAACCTGCGTATATATATATATACATATATATATACATATATATATATGTATTTTCTATATATATATATATATGAGACAGCAAACAGAGAAAACCTTCGTGACAAATTGAAAAACATCCACATGCAGAAAACGCTTCTGGAAACCTTCCTGAAACCCCTTCCAGGCCTGTGTCCACCGCCGAAGTTGCTTGTCCCTGAAGACCTTTGCGCAGCCGCTCGATCGAATCACAAAAACTACAAAACAAACACAGGACCCAACTCGCAACTAGCTATATAGTACAGACTTTAGTCTAAATTTTTTCCTCTATAGGTACTATTACAGGCTACGTATATACTATGTAGGTACATGGTGCCTGAGGGCATAGGTTTATGGTTCAGGGGTTCGGGTCTAAACCCTAATCCCTGAACCCAAAGTCTAAACACTAAACCCCACTGTTTAGGGCCTAGGGTGAACAAGGATCCTGCAGAAAAGACCACCATCGAGATTCACGTTTGGGGAATTCTGGGGTTTACGGTTTCAGATTTGATGTCTGGGTTCTCCGGAATACCCCTACCCTAAGCCCTAAACCCTAAACCCTAAGCCCTAAGCCCTAAATCCTAAACCCTTAAACCCTAAACCCTAAACCCTAAACCCTAAGCCCTAAACCCTACCCTGTCCCAGAGGGGTCCGCTAAAAAAAACCGGCCGAGGCAAGAGCGGCGTTCGCAAACTGGGCCATGCCTCTTGCCTGGGCTTAGGAGTTTAGGGTTTAGGGCTCCTTGAAAGGGATCTCTAGGGTTTATAGGGTTTATAGGGTTCCTTTAAGGGATCTTTAGGGGTTGCATGGTTTGGGGGTTTAGGGTTTAGGGTTTAGGCTTTAGGGGTTTAGGGGTTTAGGGGTTTAGGGTTTAGGGTTTTAGGGTTTAGATCAGGACACGCTGAGGACACCGAAATGCAGGTTAACGTCTTAGGGTATTTCGGGGCTTGTTGTTCAGGGCTGAGGATTCAGAATGCAGCATTTCCCTAAACCCTACCTAGACCCTAAACTCTAAACCCTAAGCCCTAAGCCCTATAAGCCCCTAAGTCCCTAAATCCCCAAACCCTAAACCCCAAGCCTAGACCCTAAACTCTCAAGAGATTCAGGATTCAGGATTTCGGCTTCCATGTCCCAAGCCTTGGACTTTAAGATCCTGAACCCCAGAACCCCGAAAACGCCGAAACCCCCTTCAACCCTGAACCCTGCAACCCTAAACCCTAAACCCTAAAAACCCTAAAACCCTAAGCCGTGTAGAATCGATGGAACCATTCCAGGTCCCTTCAAGGAATCCTCATGCGTCCCTCTCAGATCCCTAAACCCCTAAACCCCTAAACCCCAAACCCCTAAACCCTAAAGGCCCTATATAAGCCCCAAACCCTCAACCCCTAAACCCTAAACCCCTAAACCCTATATGAAGCCTAAACCCTAAACCCTATGAGCCCGAAAGTCCCTAAAGGGAGCCAAAGGTGCCGTTGGAGAGGTTACACGTCCGGCAGCAGATGCCATACCCACGGGCGACCGGTCGATTGCAGCCTCCAAAAGCGGAGTTCAAGGAAACTACAGGTGGGGAGTTTAGGGTTTTAGGGTTTAGGGTTTTCGGGTGTCGGGTTTAGGGTTTAGGGGTTAAAGGAAACTACAGGTGAGGAGTTTAGGGTATATAGGGCTTCTATACGGCTTCTATAAGGTATATAGGTCTTCTATAAGGCTCCTATAGCGGTAACTACCCACCTGAAAATGTCGTAGACGGAGTTCAGGAACCCGAAACCCCACCACCGCGAACGCCTAAAGCCCTACAGAGCCCGGTTTAGGGTTTCGGGTTTAGGGGCTTCGGGTTTAGGGGTTTAGGGGCTTAGGGGTTTAGGGTTTAGGGTTTAGGGGTTTAGGGTTTAGGGCCGCTTAACTTATCTAGAAGTAAAGTGACTAAACAAAACCCTTAAAGGAACCCATGATGACGGATCCACGTGCATGTTTCTGGGTAAAACGGGGAGAGCTTTTTAACTTTAACGGAGCCGCTATTTGGGAGACAGTGAAGGAAGCAATGTCTGCTCATATAGTAAGGACTCTAAGGAATAGTTTAATTTTTCAGGCTTAAGCACTAACATTTAAAACCCAATAACAAGGCCGTTCACAGTTAGAATAGGTTTTTCAGTGTACTGTACGACAATAAGTATGCTGGGTTTGCAATTAAATGAAGTGTGCTGCTGTTTATTCCGAGCCCCATAGTAAGTCCTAAACCCACCAACAAAAAGGCTGTAAACCCTAAACCCCTAAACCCGAAGCCAAACCCTAAACCCCTAAACCCAACAACAAAAACACAACAGCTCCGACACTGTCGCCGAGAGGCCATTCGGACAGGTCCTGGGCCACCGAAGCACCAAGTCAGGGTTTAGGGGCTTTGGGTTTACGGTTTAAAAAAGTTTTGGGCCCATGGGCTAGTAAGGGTATAGGGCTGATAGTTGCCATAGGGTCTGAAAGGAGTTTAATGTGGCTTGAGATGGCAGAGGAAGGCCAGCATACGACACTGCTAAATGTCTAACCCTAAACTCTAAACCCTAAACCCTTGAACTCTAGAACCCTAAATCCTAAACACCTGAACCCTAAAACCCTCAAGCCCTAAGCCCCTAAACACCTAAATCCTAAAGGATTCAGAGCTTCGCGTTGAGTGGCAGGTTGAGGCTACCAGGAACCCTACCTTAACCCCAAGGAATCTACCTTGTTAAGGACTTATATAAAGAGTTCATAATAAGGAACCCTAAGAAGGTAGGTTCTGTAGGGTCCAGAAAAGCTTTGATGATTAGGGCTTCGCAAGGTTTCTCGGGTGATTAGGGCTGGAGTTTAGGGGTTTCCCGATCCTTGCAAGTTCAACCTGTGAAGTGAATGCTAGGTTATATGGTAGCAAGATAAGAAGAAGGAACCCATAAGGAATAGTATTGCTAATTCATCCGACCCTTTGACTACGTAGATGAACTTCCTAAACCTCTGACAGCCATTGACATGCTCACTTTTTCATATACTCCCGAAGCCAGCATCCCGGGCCCAACACCAAGCTCAAAGCAACGTGTGCATAAAATCGACTTCGCTGAAGCTGCACAGATCGAAAGTGAGGAAGTCGCTGCCGAATCAATGCGAAAGATTGTGCTATAAGTGGTCGGTTGGTAAGCTTGTAATGGGTTTGCTTGACTCCATGCACCTATATTCAGGCAAAAGTACAAACTAGAAAGGAGGTTTAGGCCCATGCAGAGACTCCAAAACCCCTTAATTAAGAAATGTACCTTAAAAAATAATAAGAAGACGCATAAGATTTAAGGTATATTCCTTACTTAAGGGGTTTGGGAATCTTTGGGTGGAAAGCGAAGGATCGTGCACCCTTCCGTTTTCTTCTTCTGAGCTTAAACCCTAAACCCCTGAACCCTAAACCCCAACCAAGCCGCCCAACATCTCCTGGAAGTCCCATCTTTAGAAAAGTTCGACTCTTTCTGCCCTGTAACACCTCATAGAACCCTGCTCTCTAAACCCTAAACGGCCCCCAACCCTAAACCCTAAAACCTCAACCCTAAACCCTAAAACCCATAAAGATCCCTTTGAGGATCCCTTTAAGGAACCCTTTGAGGAACCCTTTTAGGGTTACCTCAACCCCTAAGGACAACACTTCAGCCCCGAATCCCTATCAACCCAAGACTCTCTCTCTCATGGAATCGGCTTGTGCGTCTTAAAGTGCTGAAAGCAGAATCCCAGCAGTCGATATTGGAATCCTTGAAAGAGCTCCCCTAAACCTTCAAACCTTAAACCCTAAACCCCCAAACCCTTTAAACCCCCCTAAACCCTAAACCCCCTAAACCCCTAAACCCCCTAAAACCCCCCAAACCCTTGTAGGTCCCTCAGAGGAGCCCTTCGAGGAACCCTGAAACCTGAGCTTCGTGGTTCCGAAGAGCGGGCGCGAATTCGGAGGGCTGGGTGCAGCCTCCTCGGCGGCTCTGGGGGTTCAGGGGTTCAGGGGTTAGGGGTTTAGGGTTTAGGGTTAAGTTCAGGGGTTTAGGGGTTTAGGGTTTAGGGTTAAGTTCAGGGGTTTAGGGGTTTAGGGTTGAAAAACCTTGTCGTGTCAAATCCCTAAACCCTGAACCTTCTTTAAGGTTCTTTACTGTAGGGATCCGCTGGGGGTTCTTTTTGAAAAGGATTTCAGGGTTCGGGCGCCAGGGTTTCAGGGTTTTCTGCAGGCACAGAACATGCCGGGCTTCCTTTTCAGGGTTCCTTCTAGAGATCTCCACGGGTTCAGGGTTTAGGGTTTGGGGTTTTAGGGTTTTAGGGTTCAGGGTTTAGGGGTTTTAAAGATGACGGTTTGGGGGTCTTAGGTTGTAGAGTCTAAGGGTTTGGGACGGCCAACTTCTGAGGGCTATGCTGTAAGGTTGCGGGTTCTAGAGGGATTTCAGGATTTCGGTCGTTAGGTTTTTAAGGTTCAGGATTTTCCCCTCCGGGATATGTAGGATGTGGGATGTGTAGCGGTTCCGTTCCAGGGCTGTAGTACTCCGACCACAGGCGGCACAAATGCCCCATGATTCTAGTGATAAACGCTTAGCCTAGACCTTAAACCCGAAACCCTAAACCCGTTCATCACATGCGAAGCCATAAAATCCATGCCGAGCGGCTGCCTCTGCAGGCATTAGCCTCAGTTGTCCGGTAAAGTCATAGCAACCCAGTGACTCCCCAAACCCCTTTAGGGTTTAGGGCTTCGGGTTTAGGGCTCAGGGCTTAAGGTTTAGGGTTTAGGGTTTAGGGCTTCGGGTTTAGGGTTTAGGGCTTAGGGTTTAGGGTTCAGGGCTTAGTGTTTAGGGTTATGGGCTTAGGGTTTAGGTAATTGAGGAGCATGATTTGGATTATAGGGGAATCCTGATTGTAATAGCTATAGACAGAGTATCACTTACGGTATGCTCCCGAATCCTTCAGGGATTTGGCATTGTCACTTGTCGCCGTCATCAACCTCACCCCCGATACGGCCCAAATCCTATAAATGCCCAAACACAGAACTAGAGTTTTCGGTGTACATACAGTTGAACACCCTAAGCCCTCAACACAAAGCCCTAAAAGCCTAAAGCCGTTGGCAACATCTCTGAGTCACTGATTATAGGATTTTCGCTACAACAGCGAACCCTAAGGAACAATCTTCATCTTACATTTCGAAACCCTAAACCCTGCAACCCGAAGCCTCTTTGAACTCATGTCTTGAAGCTGTGGGTACTTCGCAACGTTTTGGAGTGATCGTCACTCACTCACTCACCCTAAACCCTAAACCCCAAACCCCAAACCCTAAACCCTAAACCCTAAACCCTAAACCCTAAACCCTCACTCACTCACTCACTCACTCACTCACTCACTCACTCACTCACTCACTCACACGCGAAGCGATCCACGCAGTTCCGAAGCAGAAAACAAGGCAAAACGAGACTCACTAGTATGAGCCTACCCTCAACCCTAAACCCTAAACCCTGGGTGACCGCCACCCTCAATCCTGAATCCTATTGCCTCAGGACAATGGCTCTCCAACCCCACCTCCCCAAACTGTAAACGAAACTACCGCAACTGTATCTTAAGCAAACCCCACGCTACACAAGACCCTATAAGCCCGAAGCCTAATAAACCCTAGATCCCCTATAAGCCCTACTCCCGAAACCCTGAACCCTAAATCCTAAACCGCAATGCCTACCCGCTGAAGCTAAACCCTAAACCCTAAACTTTTAAAAACCAAACCCTAAACCCTTTCTTGAGACGACGTCACGGCTCGTCGGTGTGGACGGCCACTCGCTTCTGAAAGCTCAACCGAAAGGGGCCTCTCAGGGTGCTCACTGGTTGAGGATTTAGGGCTTAGCTTGGGTTCGAGGTTTAGGGCTTTAGAGTTTAGGGTTTAGGGGTTCAGGTTTTAGGGTATGGGACTTAAGAATTCACAAGCCGTGAACCACAAACCGTGAAGTGCCCAAACCTTCTAATGACAACATCTTAGTCTTAACAACCCTCAAACGCCAAGGACTCTACACCCAAAACACCTTAAACCCTAAACCGTGGACCCTAAACCCTAAAGCCTAAACCGTGGACCCTAAACCCTAAAGCCTAAAACCGTGGACCCTAAACCCTAAACCAGCAGCATCTTCCTCCTTAAGGCCCTTTTGCAGACTCGGGCTCGACAGCCCACCAATGTCCCCGGAACTGCTTCGTGTCTAGGTGTTCACGCTTCGTGCTTTCGATTCGATTGCGGTCAGGGATCTGTAAACCATGTTAAAGAAGTTAGAAGAGTTGACTTACGAGACTTTGTGAAGATCCATCAGGTGAAGCCGTGCCTAGTCATAACCATGAAGCCCGGTACCCACAAAGACGAGAGGTTTTAGCACAACTAGTGACGATGGCCCTTTGGTCCGTGTATGGTTTTTGTTTACCATATTCGTTGTAGGGACACAGTGCACCCCAAGATCCTGTTTAGGGGTTTGGGGTTTAGGGGTTTAGGGTTAAGGGGTTAAGGGGTTTAGGGTTTGCGGTTCAGGGTTTGGGGTTTAGGGATCCTTCAGATGGGTACGACACACAGGACGAACGTCTTGTCCGGGCTGCCTCATATGACCTTCTGAATCGCGGGAGAATGGTTCTGTCAGGGCTCTACAGGAGTTTCTGAGATACCTGAGGTCCAAGTACCCAAATAGTAGGTGGTTTACGTACCAAAACTTTAACTCCGTCAGAGTATGTTCGGGTCCTAGAGCCATACTGGCCTAGCTAGTTACATGCTGACTACGTCTTCGAACCCTAATCACGGGGCCCAGGCCTCTTGACAATCGGGTGGATGAACCGGCTACTGGAATAATCTCATCAACCGGCTAATCCCTAAACCCTAAACCCGAAACCCGAATCCCTAAACCGGATCAGGCTTTAGGGTTTAGGCCCATCAAAGCTCATGGAGACCTTAACATTGAGTTCCTAGTGAAAAACCCTTAAACCATCTTAAACCTGAAACCCCTAAACTGGACTCTTAACCCCAAACACCTGAACTGTGAACCAGGACTAAACCCTAAACCCTAAACCCCTAAACCCCTAAACCCCTAAACCCCTAAACCCCTGAACCCTAAACCCGAAAAAAAAACTGTGAGCCAGGAACCCGAGCCTAACCTCCAAAACCCTACAACGACCGGCCTATGCACCACTTTGGCACACGCATCTCGATCTGATAGGCCTCTCTGGCAAGAAGGTATCGAAAACTGCAAAACTAAACCCTAAACCCTAAACCCTAAACCGGGGTTTCGGCCTGAAGCTGGAAGGTGGGTTATTTATTTACAGGGAAATCAGGGCTATTGAACGGCGCGACGTTTTCGAGATTGGATGGTAAGGGCTGTAGGGGCTTAGTACTGACGGTTTTCTCATTGACTTATTGTTATTATTACTACATGCTTACAACTATAATTGTTTTTCATGACTATTATTACTACTATTACTATTATTATTAATATTCTTATTATTATTAATACTATTATTATTACTACTATTAAGTATTATTACTTTTTACTATTTAGGTTTAGAGCCGTTAGAGTGCCCTACTTCGGGTGCACCACTGTCCCTGGTCTTGAAACAACACATACATCCCCCCAATAATAATAATAATCAACAATAGCAATATTAGGGTTTAGGGTTTCGGGTTTAACAATAGCAATATTAGGGTTTAGGGTTTAGGGTTTGGGGGTTTAGGGGTTTAGGGGTTCAGGAAGTTCAGGGTTTAGGGTTGTAGGGAAAATGATAGTGATAGTAATAACAATCACCCATAAGCTCCTTAGTAGTTCCTTTTTGGGATTACCTTATAGGATTCTAAATATGAACCATAAAAAAAGGAACTACTTAGGAGTGAGCCTATGGGCAACAATAGCAATATTAAAAAATATGAATAACAATGATAGTAGTTGTAATAATGGTCTGCGACCAGCACAGCACTTCTTACAGCCCGCCGTAATTACATTTTTGTGTCTTCGGCTACGGCAGTCCAATCCCCTCAGACCGCTGCCTAAAACCCCAAGTCCAATGTGTTCTGTGCTTGTTAGCAGCAGCCCTTTCTGCTGACACGGCTGCGTCGGCAGTCCCTTTCACAACCTCAGAAAAGCCAGCCAAGTGCCGGAAGACCATCGAACTCCGGAAGGTTTGGCATCGCCTCGCATGTCCCAACCCCTGCTTGCCTTCGCCACGCAATCTCTCTTGTTGGGCATCCTTTCTTGCAGCTCGGCCACCCTTTTTTTTGATGTCGGAATCAGAAAGGCGCAGGTTCAGCGAGTTCCAGGGAACAACCAAACGAACTACGCTGGAATCTAGGGTACGCTGCTGCTTTCTGGTGCTGCCAAGAGCACTGCTGCAAAGATGTACCCGTTTTAGATGATATGAAGGATGCTGTTGCGACCACCATCTCACCCTTAACCTTATATAAACCATCAACTTTGAATCCACAATCCAGAATCCCAAACCCGAAACCCTAAATCCCAAAACCGAAATCCAAAAGCCTAAACGTGTAAGCCTAGACCCCTCGCACATCCTGACACCCGTGAGAGCCCTTTATCGACACCTATGAGACCTTGGTGGAATCACTTCTAAAACACTAGAGCCTCGGCGAGGGGCCCCCAAACCCTAAACTCTAAACCCCAAGGCCTGAACCCTAAACCCTAAGGCTTGAACCCGACTCCAAAAACCCCCAGACGCCCATGTCTCCCTGGCCTGGACAGCGCCCGGGAATGGAGGAAATTGGAAATCAGTTCGGACAGAACCTCAGCGAGGACTTGCTAAGGGCCCTTTATACAGGGTCGAGGGTTTAGGGTCTAAAACTGAGCTTCATCGAACTCTAAAACGAACATCGCAAAAACAAATGTACAACCGCCGCATGAAGGCTTCAGCTTGTGTACATTATAACCTTTCTAAACTCCATAACCTGAAGCCCTAAACCCTAAAGCCCTAAACGTTCAATACCAACTCACAACACCTCAGAAATACACAAGAACAGACCCCCAACTGATCAACTGAAAGGCAAGTCGCCGATGGCTCCATAAAGTTGCCGCTTCCCCGTCTCCTGGACAATTTCCCCTAAACCCTGAACCCTAAACCCCTAAACCCTAAACCCTAAACCCCTAAACCCCTAAACCCCTAAACCCTAAACCCTAAACCTTAACCCCTAAACCCTAAACCCTAAACCCCGGGTTCAGAGCTGGTCCTCTTTTCGACGCTTCGTCTACAAAATGAAACTTGATTCGAGGTCTAAATTCCATTGAAACTACGTGCTGAGTGTTCGGAAGGACTCACTCTCTCTCTCTCTCTATCTCTCTCTCTCTCTCTCTCTCTATCTCTCTCTCTCTCTCTCTCTCTCTCTCGCAATGTACATGTATATATATATATAAGGGTTCTAGACGCCTCTAGCCTTCGGCCGAAGGGATTAACAACCTGGGTCCAAGGTTGAAGGTTTACAAATCAGGCCTTTGACTCTTTGCGCGAGGTTGGCACATCGAACCCGCCTGCTTAGGGTTTAGGGTTTAGGGTTTAGGGTTGCTTAGGGTTTAGGGTTTAGGGTTTGGGTTTAGGGTTTAGGGTTTAGGGTTGCTTAAGGTTGAGGGTTTAGGCACCCATCAGAATCCTTTTGACAATACTAAAACCCTAAACCCAAGACAAAGAACAAAATCCAAACACCCCCAAACCCTAAACCTCAAAAGGGAGTGTCGGCCTTGGGCGGTAAGCCCTACCGTGCATCCTTGACCCCGATTACCTGAAGCCTGGCGTACTACATGTAGCGGTATAGGATTTACGGGCTTGCTTAGGGATTGCCCCTACACACTAAACCCTAAACCCCTAAACCCTAAACCCCTAAACCCCGAAACCCCTAAACCCACAATAAGGTAATAACCCTAAGGCTCCAAGGTAGTGCTTGTTTATGGATGTTGAGACCCAAACCGACCGAAAGCATGAATATGTCAGGAATACCCATAGGCTCCTAAGTAGTTCCTTTCTATGGTTCATATTCAGAATCCTATAAGGTAATCCCAAAAAGGAACTACTAAGGAGCCTATGAATATTCGGACGAACCTGAACCCTGAAGCCTGAATACAATTGACTCAATTGAGGTACTGCCGGGGCCTTATACTAATTGGAATAGGGCTACTAATTGGAATAGGGCTCGGGCCTGCTTTAAATGGCATACTCATAACAAATAAACTGAGAATAGTATTGGTATTTATTTAGGCTTCTGGACTTTAGGGGCTCCAAAACCCGTAAACCCGAATCTCTGAAGCCTAAGCCTAAGCCCTATAAACCCTAACCTCTAAAGCCCTAAACCCTAAAGCCCTAAACCCTAAACCCCTAAACCCCTAAACCTTAAACCCTAAACCCTAAAATCCCTAAATCCCTAAAACCCGAAAACCCCTATAAGCCTTAAACCCTGAACCCCCAAAAGCCCCAAACCCTTGCAGTCCGGGTCCACGGTGAAAATGCTGGCTCTCTTTGGCCAGAGCCTAAGCACGGCAAGGAAGGCTTAGCGCTGTTGGGCCTGGGTTGAGGGTCTACATATTGTCTCCATTGTAGTTCCTTTTTTCTGGTTTAACCAATTTTCTGTTTGGGATCCTATAAGGTAGCCACAAAAAAGGAACCACAATGGATATTATAGGTAGGTGTAAGGTGCAGAAAGTTTAGGGTGTGTGTTTTCGGGTGTGGGTTTGGGCGCAGCATCATTGTTCTCACTGGGTTTCGCGTATTGTCAGAGGATTGCATCGTTTGAGAAACTTGTAAACGTGATGCAGGCTGTTCGACATACTTCCACGTGGAGCGGTATCTGTGTTATTCAGATTCGGAAAGGAGCCTTCATAATCTAGAACAAACCCTAAACGAAACCGTTCTCGCACCCCTATAGATCTCACACAGATCCCTTGAAGATCCCTTCAGTGAACCCTTACAGTCTTACATGCAGGAACTCCGAATGCATGCTAGGCTTTCGAACCCTGAACAAAGAACTGCGTAAGAAACGCTTAACCGGAACGTTAGAAACTGTTGCTTCCGAAATCCTCGAGCCGAAAACCTAAACCTCTATGAACCCTATACACCCTACAGCACGGACTGCAGCAGGAGCGACACGCAAGCGTCGCATCCGGCGCAGCTGACATTGATGGCGTACTGCATACCTCAGGAGCTTGCTCACCCTAAAGGCGGGATTAGCTAAGACCCCCCCCCCCATCCTTCAACAGGGACTGCAACGAGGATCCCTCTACAGATTCAGGCCAATTAAAGAGAGCCGAAAATCGGCGCTTCAACAATTTGGCAGGGTTTCATTTTGGGAGGGTTTTGGGGTCCATGAAAATGGGATTGCATACGGACACAGGGGGAGATAAAGAGTTGTTATTCAACTTATGTTTGCTTGTTAGTCAACCTCCTCCGACTTCGATAGGCCCTAGATTAGATTACTCCCAATCCCAAATTCAAAACCTTAACCCTCAATTAAGGAGCGCTTAGCCCCTAAACCCTATAAACCCTAAGCCCTAAAGCCCTAAAGCCCTAAAGCCCTAAAGCCCTAAAGCCCTAAAGCCTAAACCCTTATAGATCCCTTATAGATCCCTTTAAAGGGATAGATCCAAGACCCCGAACATCCACCTCAGAAAGCTTGAGAGAACCGATTGCTTCGAGGTGCCGTCGCTTGCGATGCTGGGCATCGCAGACAGCTTAAAGTGGCTGCGCAGCGTCCTGGGTCTTGAACTTGGCGGTGTAGGAAAAAACACATAGGGGCCGCAAGAATCAAATGTGGTGTACTGGGTTCCTTTATAGATTTCAAACGGATACGATACGGGTTTAGTGTATGGCACTTCATAACTAGAACAGAGTGTTGTGCTACATTATTGTATAAGTACAAGGACTACAAGCTTTAGGCTAAACCCCCTAAGCCCGAATACTCCGACCCGCTAAGTTCCCTAAAGAAGGTTCGCCCGAACTACACCTATCCACCCTCAAGCACTTGGCAAAACCTTTTCAACACCCTAAACCCTAAACTCTAAATCCACGAAGACCTCATAGAACCCTACAAACCCTAAACCCTCAAGCCGAAACCCTAAACCCTAAACCCCTATACCCCATAACCCTAAACCCCTAAACCCTAAACCCTAAACCCTTAACCCCTAAACCCCTAAACCCTCAAGCCTAAAGGGGCCCAAACTACGAATTTGACAGACTACGAGGTCCCTGAAGGAAACGGTCTTGATTATGGGATCCTTAAGGGAGGGGGTTCTAAGAGGGGTATATAACCCAATAATCCCCAATTCTCCCTAGCGCTCCCTTAGGTTCCCGAAAGCTCCCTAAGGATCCCTAGGGCCCTCCCCGCTTGAACCACCCTCCCTTAAGGATCCGATAACTTGAGCACCACCGAGGGTCGTCAGGACATCCATCAGCGCGAACTGGAAGCTCAGCCTTCTGCCGAGGGCGTACAGTTTTGGGGCTTAGGGGGTTTAGGGGGTTTAGGGTTTAGGGTTTAGGGCTTAAGGTTAAGGGTTAAGGGTTTCGGCGGCCTAAACCCTAAACCCCTAAACCCTAAACTCTAGTTAGGCGGTGTAGTTATAGGGCTTAGAAATGGGGTTCTCGAACATAGGGCTCTTAAGGAGTAGAACTAGGGTTAAGGGTTCTAGGTCATGTAGTGATATGCGTGCTTTGATTTGTAGGGGTCCTATTAAGAGGAATTTAGGAAGGAGTGTTGCGTCATGTTATACAGTGTTGACACCTAGGGTTTGGGTACTGCAGTGGTTTAGTGGGATTTGGAGCTTGAGGGCTATCGGTATTTGGTAAGGCCTCTATGAAGTGTTTGATCGGGCTGTATGGGGGGCTGTATATGGGCCATAATGAGTAGTACTAAGCGGCAAACGATTCAGGAGCTCGGGCGTGTAGTATCCTGTACTTACATCGTGGCAGTACGGGGAAACCCTTTGCTGATTCAAACCTGTATGTCAAGCCCTGAACCATAGAAGCAAGCAAGCGGCGACTTCATGACACCTCAGTCTTCAGGCATCACGAGCAGCCCTAAACCCTAAACCCTAAAACCCTAAACCCTAAAACCCTAAACCCTAAAACCCTAAACCCCAAAACCCAAAAGCCTAAACCCCAAAACCCTAAACCCTAAAACCCTAAACCCCAAAACCCTACAGCCTAAAGCCTAAACCCTAAAGCCCTAAAACCCTAAACCCTCAGGTGAAGAGTCTTGGGCCCTCATAACACCGGAAGCCCAAGTAGCCCACCCTGATATGCACTTACCCACACCTTCAACAGCTTAGGGTTTAGGGTTTAGGGTTTATGAAGCCTCTTTTTAAGCTCTTTTTAGGGCTTGGGGTTTAGGGTTTTGCTGCAAAAAGACTGCGGGAACTAAAAACTCGTTGACATCGAACCCCAACTCCTCAATGCCCTGAAGTGCTGTAGGCTCCCTGTACACATATGGGTAGTTCTCTAAATTACGGTCCCTTTGGGGGTCCCTTTGTATAAGGGTGCCGTACTACATTGGGGACCCAAAAAAGGGACCCTAATTTAGAGAACTACCCTTATAGTGCCCTCATAGAGACCCTTCTAGAAAGCATTAAAACTACCTATACGCACCCACCCTAAACCCTAAACCCTAAACCTACACTAAAGACGTACGGACTTGCAGAGTGCTGGAGCCCTGGGCCGTGAAGCCCTTCACTCCCAAGGCATGGGAGCACCGAACCGTCAGCTCTAAACCCTAAAACTTATAGGGTTTAGGGTTTGGGGTTTAGGGCTTATAGGGCTTATAAGGGTTTAGGGGTTTAGGGCCGTTTAGGGCCGTTTAGGGTTGAGGGTTTACGGTTTGGGGTTTAGGACTCTAAACCCCAAGTCTTGAGCCCTCCATATTGCAGTTTTCTTGTCCAGTATGTGGAGCCTGAGCACAGCGTTGGACGGCGGAGCCTTGTGGGGGGTAGGTCTGAACACCCAAACCTTCAACCCTAAACCCCTAAACCCCTAACCCTAAAACCTAAAACCCAAAACCCCAAAACCCTAAACCCTAACCCCTAAACCCCAAAACACCCTAACCCCTAAACCCCAAAACCCTAAACCCTCTAATGCCGGGAGGAAAGTGTAAGAACAAGGTCATCGAGCTGGGACCCCGCGCAGCTAGAACAGGGATTTTAGGGTTTAGGGTGTTTAGG
>CAJNJA010009834.1:0-14552 GCA_905231915.1 Symbiodinium necroappetens | reverse complement strand
GAGAGAGAGAGAGAGAGAGAGAGAGAGAGAGAGGCAGCGAGAGAGAGAGAGAGAGAGAGAGAGAGAGAGGGAGGGCGGAAACCTTCACAGAGCCCTGACCCGGACACCTGACCTCAGACTTGACCTGGCAACCGGCACGAAGCATAAATTGTGGGAGATACAGTATGAGCTTGTCTGGGGCAGTCAAGCAAGCAGCAAGGCAATCTCGTCGTAAACCTTGTCCAACACGGTGCGGACTTTCATGCCCTCACCATCGTCGGAGCGAGTAAATTCTCGCTTTCGGCGCAAAGGCAGTTTCCGAAAAACCTGTGCCAGACCCGCACATGAGATTGGAGCCCGGCAAACTTGACAGCCGGCCTTGATGGCAAACTCCGTGCCGGTCAGCTGCTCCATGCACAGCTTCACTTTTGCAAAGGACCCCTGGCCAAGAACTGTCCTCGTTATGAAGAAGCCTGCAGCAGAATCAAGGTATGCTGACCAGGCAAAAAGATACATGCAAGACCTCCGACAAGAAAGGCGTGGCTGTGCACCCGGCATGTTCAGTCTGCTACAATCTTGGACGAGGGGCCATGGATGGTCTTCGTGCCATCAGCATGCTTGTCCTTCTCCGCAGGGGTGAAGGTGGTCTCGATAATCGGAGTGTCAACGCTCTTCATGCGCTACATGGCGCCAAGGCGGAGATTGCAACCTCTGAACCAAAACAGCCTAGACCAACTAGGTGTTCTAACATGATGGTAGTCACACTAGGCTTTTCTTTGACTTGCTTAATGTCTGCCAGGTTCAACACCGAAAGAGACATCCTGATCGTGACAAAACAGAACGGATACAAGCGACAGGCGTCCTTCATCTTTGCGTGCAGAACAATACGAACACATCTCAGGCTTCGCACTGGCCACCTTCTGAATGGAAGCGTCAGATGATGCTCCGGCCTCCAAAGAGCATGCTGGGAGTAGGGAGAAAACTCTCTGCAGGAAGCCACCCAGAAGCACATGCACATTATTACGCACCTTTTTTCACAAGAAGTGCACTCACTTGTAGAGCACACGTACGGGCGCTCTCTTCCTTCGCCTTTCCAGGCGTGGTCGTTCTCGCTGAGGAATCGCCTCCTCTTCCTCATCCTCTTCTTCGTCATCTGAATCCTCGTCAGCATCCGGCCCTGGTTGGTTCCGTGTGCGGGGCGCTCTGCGCACCACAAGCTGCCTGCCGGCACCCGTGCCGTGCGATGCTGTGTACAAGTTCAACTCGCTGGCAGCTTTGTGAATGTACCAGCGCTCTATGGTACGCAGTCCATCAAAAGTAAGCTCCTGCAGCGCGTCACTGTCTCCTGGACTGCTGAGAAGCCGCTCTTCAAGATAGCGAACGAGTCCTGGAATGTCAGCAAGCAGGGGTTCTACCTGTGAGCGTGGGATGGCACTGCTTCTCCTGAGATATCTCGGAATTTGGCCATCAAAAGCCATGCGAACGAGCCATCCGTCTGTCAAAGGAGCATATGTGACCAGAGCAGGCTCGCGCTCCAGGCGCGAATTTACCTCAATGACTTCCCCTCGGATAGGGCTGTGGACCTCGCCAACAGACTTCAGAGCCTCTAAAGTTGCAAGCGTCTCCATGACCTTGAATCTGGCACCCTCCTGCGGAAGCTTGCAATACAGGACTTCACCCAGTGCTCGTTGCGCCACCTGTGTAATGCCAACAGTTCCCACGCCTTCCTCCTCCACCTGGAACCACTCATGAGTCTTGGTGAAGTACCTCTGTCCCTGCTCAGTCAAGCCTGGGCGTGCTCCGGAGGCAAAACCAGCAGCACGCCGATGCAGTTGTGGAGCGAGCAGGTAACATGCCGGCGCGCGAAGTCCTACCGTTGCACGACCAGCCATGACCAGCCCTAGCCTGCGACCACGAGGGCAGTCACATCTAAAACGTCACCATCATGTGTGGATGTAAACGGTAATTAGTCAGAACCGGGTCAACAAGCTACGAACTAGCAGCTTCTCACACCCCTCCTTTCACACAATCTAATTACGCCATGTGGCTCGAGCTGTTGAGGAGCTGTTGAGTTGAAAGCACGCAGAATGGGGAGCGGCACAATGCCCCGCGCAAGGCCGCAGCTCTCACTTCAGAAGGCCCGGCACCCAACTCTGACACCTCTGAGACGCGAACGGGCCAATTCAATGCCCATCGACCTTTGCTTATGCCATGCATGTGGCTGAGCCTTGCAGGCCAAATCTGAGGCCCTGTCTCTTCTCGTCTGAGGTACCTAGGCTCTCAAGAGACGGGAGCAGCGGCAGGGGCCTGCAAAGACCTCCATCGAAGCATGCAGCAACGAGTGCACCACAAGCCGTCCACTGCATTCGTTTTTCAGTGTTTTGCTTGTGTAAGCTTTTGCACTCTTCGAGTGGGTCAGGGTCTTCCAACATGGGCTTCGTGTGGTCTCACGGCTTGCGCAGAACGTGTCATCTGCTTCCGAGTGCATCTGTACATGGTGCCCCAGTGCTGGCCAGAGATGTGCATGCAAAGCTGTGCAGCATCTGATGATGGAGCAACGGAACTCGGCATGGTGAGGTCCCACCGCTGTGAACATAAATCGCTCGCACAGTATTTGGCTTTAGAGAGCGCGTCACCTCGATGTAGCCGGGCAGCGGTGAATTTGCAAAGTTCCGGAAGAAGTGACATTCACGATTCTCTAGATGGCTAGGGCTCCAAAACCGGGTGATGACCCACTCGCCCAGCCCCGTGCTAGTCACACCTGTTATGGCTGGCATGTACAGGGTGCTGAGTGCAATAATAAGAAGAGCACGAATACTAACAAAATATGTGCAGGTTGTTGGCCGCATGCAGCCGATGTCAAAGCCATTCGGAACTGCTGCCTGTGCTACAACTTCGAAAAGACCGACAAAACAAAGATCCATATCACCTGAACTTCCCCAGGATTGTTCGCAAAGTATCTTCCATTGCATGCTATACTGTCATGCCAATACATTCTACACATGGCTGGATCCTGTGCAAAGCAGGCCGAGGCGCGGAGCTTCTTGAACATCGGTATCTTGTTGGCATGTTGCATCGCACCTCGGCTTGGACGCAGATCCGCCGCGACAGTCAAACTTCCAGCCCGGTGTCCTTTGTACAGCGTTCAGAGCTTAAAAAACTGAACACGTAGTTCTGGCTTTGATAGGTATGGATTTGGTTGAAACAATGCGCGAAAGATTGAGCGACGTGGGTTCAACTCCCTCTCGCAACCGAAACATTGTCCATTGTCTAATTAAGTTGTGACCTACGGGGCTGTGGGCATCCGGCCAAGAGAGTCACTGAGAGTCTGACGCCGGATCATCGTCGAAGGCCTGAGCTGCGCAGTGCGGCTTGAGTCGGCAAGCTTCCCACGACCCGTCGGATCCAAAAAGCTCTCAACCAGAGCTGCAGACTGATGGCTTAACACGGCTGCTTCCGAATCTTAATCTGGCATGCAGAGCACCTCTGACATCGGCACTCTTTTTCTTTCGCTTCTCAGCATCAAGTCAAGTCCACTCAAGTCCAGTCAAGCCCGATTCTCCAGACTATGATCAGCCGAAGAATCGAAGCACAAGAGACTCTGCTCTTTCTGCAGCTGCAGCATCGCAAGGCCTTTTTGTTGGCTCGAATTAAGTGGGGCCCCAGCCGTGCGCACGTGTCTGCTGTCTCTGGCTGTAGCATGAATCCTCCACCCAAGTGGGCATGGGACCCCCGCAGATGAAACCACAACGTCCACAACGCCCGTGTCTCACACAAGTGCACTTCTAAGAATGGTGCCACCACACCAGGTGGAGCTCGCAGAAGCTTCGAGCACGAGTCGATATGCATGCAGGTCAGGGATCAGGGCTTCAAAGTCGCTGATAGTCGGTCTTCAGCATTGCTGATGGGAACAATCTTCACCTTCGTAGAGGCAACGCTCGAAAATGCACAACCACCACCATTTGCAGCAGGAGTTGTGACATGGAAAGCATTGGCCCTTGTTGTCAGAGGCCTCATTGCCCGCAGCTTCCTTTAGCGGCCAGCAGTTGCAGCAGCTGTCTACCAAACCATCTTGGTTCAAGCCACACCCCTTGTAGTAGCTGCCGCCGCCCAAGTCAGTCTCAAACTCCGCCAACTTCGCATTGGGATTTCCGCACGACAGGGCATTGTTTGTGTCGATGTCCACCTTGCTGGGCTTCTGCAGCTCACACTTGCCAGCGTTCTCCTTGCCGAGGCACTTCTCCGGGCCGGCGAAGCCGGCCGGACACTCCCAGCTGCGGGTCTGGACCAGGAGCGCAGTGCAAAGAAGAGCCCTCAACATCTCCTCGACCCGGAGACTAAGGCGGGTGTAAGGATGGCACGGATAGCTTGAACTTCGACAGCTGCTGCCGCAAACCGCTCCAAGTTGCAAAAAAAACCTAGTACTGGTAGCACCTGCGACTAAGTCGGTTTCAATGCTTGCCGAGATCGGTACAGCGGAGCAAGGATCTCCTCCACAAGAGCCAGGTGTTCCATGTTCTCATGCGTACCAAAGAGCATCTCACCAGTGTACCTCTCTTTATCGGTCTGTCACACTGTCTGTCTCAACTCAAAAAAGAAAGACTTGTCGACCCATCTGCGGAGCACAGCTCCATGAGGATGCAGCCAGCTGACCTTCACGAGCGGCACTCTGCCAATCAAAGAAAGCCCTGAAGCTGCTTCGACTCAAGAGGCAAAGGCATCCGCAGAGATTTCGCCAAAGAGTGCTTGCGTCAACTGACTGACAGTGACCAGCAGACAAACTTGAAAGGCCCGTGCTGTGCATAGCGCTTCAAACACTCCAATGCGATGATTTTGGGTGTGTTGCCGTGGACAAGACTACCTGGCTTGTTCAGGATTAGTCGCCACATCTTTGATGCAGCTATGACAGCAGGCTTTGTGTCACAAGGCTTCGTGACTCAAAATCTCAGGAAACTTGGCAACAGTCTCTCGGCTTTCGCCCTCTGCCAGAGCTCACGAGGAACATCAGCGTTGCAGAGCCTCTGGCAAAATGAAAGGGAACCAGTTGAACGCTTGCTCAACTCTAGGCAAGACGAGCGACATGTACGGCAACATGATTAGCAACAAAGCCTCTGGAACATGAGAACACACAGCATCGAAAGTACATACCGAGTAGCTGCACATTGCTGCAAACCTGTTCTGCGGAGGCACAGCCGATGGCGATCCTGCTGCATGATGCACACCGGTAAGAGAGCAACGGCTCTTCTGCAACTGCGCCTGTCTACGCATGCAGGTAGGTAGGCAAAGGCGAGTGCCACGGCTGGCAAGCTCAAGCTAAACGACTTGGCAAGCTCGCCCCATCGCTTGACCTGTAACACGCGGCGGACACGGGGTGTACAGAACGCTCTGGATTTCTGTGTGAAATTAGAGAATATTAGACAAGCTCAACACCTTCTCTGCAGCTTCGCGGGGCACATCGCCTCAGATATGCTTTGTCAATCGCAAAGAATCCAAACTTGCTGCGAAGCCAGTAGAAGAGCGTCTTATCGCGATCAAGTCAAGGCGCTGCTGTACATATATAGATCTTGCCCCCAAAGCAAACCTGCACAAAATATTGCTGCCATCTGCACTTTGATTCCTCGGATGCACATCAACCAAGCATTGGATCATGTCCTCGCACTCCTTTCTGCCGGAAACTACTCGCGGAACAAGACTCCCCGCTTTTCGCATTCAAGCAGGAGCGGATAAGCTGACTGATCCAAAAGGTTCCAGGTCCGTGCCACCATGATGTTGTCCTCAGCTCCATTCAGCTCCCTTGGGGATGCAGGCAAGGATGTTTTCGGTGATATTTTGCTTGGTGGTGGTGGTGGTGGTGGTGGTAGTGGTGGTGGTGGTGGTGGCGGCGGCGGCGGTGGTGGTGGTGCATGGTGGTGGTGGTGGTGGTGGTGGTGGTGGCGGTGGTGGAGATAGCGGTAGTCGCAGTGCTAGTGCTGGTGCTAAAGCTCATGCTACTGCTAGTCCTAGTGCTCGTGCTAGTGCGTCTGGCCACTGGTCCAAATCCCCGGCCTCACCGTTGCTGCGATGTGTTCGAAAGGATTGTGTCTTGGGTCATACCAGGTCATACCAATTACCCTTCCTTTCCCCACGAGGGGGGGTCCTTGTGGGTGAGTGAAGCCCTTTGCACGCATGTATGCACAAAAAACGCAAGAGTCTGGGCTTGTGACATATGCACACAAATCAATCACACCATTTCTATGTCTGATACAAGAAGGATAAATCGAGTGCAGGCAATTTATACATGTTTAAAATATCGGCTGGCTGGCGACCTAGTTCATCACACCATGAGCTGGATCATGATCAGGGCATACACTGAGGAAAGCGTTGTTTTCGGAGCTTGTTTATGGGCTTGGTGGGGGGGGGATGGTCTCCTTGTCTTTCTTCGCTGTGAGTCCACCCTGCGGAACACTACGCCACACCATTCTCTCGTCCCCCGATACTGAAAATCCTGTAGAATCCATCGCGGCAAGGCCTTCGACTCTTTCTATCTCTTCCCCTAGCTGCTCCTAGCTCAGGCCCGCCCTCTTTCGATTGAGCCCACGAGCAAACTAGCGTCGCAGCTGCAATCGAGAAGCAAAGGTTCCAACAGGAAATCTCAGGATGGTCTTCCTTTGCACTGCCGCGAATCCGACAGCACATGCAGACACTCCGAAGCATGGACATTGCGCACATTCATGCTTCGCCAAGACACATCAAGAAGTCAGCCTTGTTGAATCCTGCCACGGAACGTTGCCACAGCTCAACGCCCATCGAAAGCTACAGCGACTCTTCGAAACCACTGCTACACTTCGCTGAGGCTCCTAAGCTGACTTGTCCAATCTCACCTGCCCATGGCAAGTCACGGCCGCAAGTGCGATTGTTGCAGCTCATAACCTCTACTCCGCAAAGAAACCAGAGTGTTCACGGCACCGTCGTGGCCTGGGCCCCAAGACAAGGTTGCGAGGGAAAAGCTGGATGGAGAGATGCAAGGACTTTCTAGCTGAGTCCTGTGCTGCATGCTTCCTCCCATCTCTCAGAATCTTCGGCATCATGTATCCGGAGGCAATCGATGAAGCTTCCTGATTCTTCCGGTCTGGTCTTGAACCCTTTTGTCTATAGGTTCATGCTGAGGCCTGTGCTCCCCAGCCTTTGTCTCGATTGTCGGAAGCTCTCTTCAATTCCCTCCTAAAGCAACACGAATTTCTGTAACGCTCGTTTGAGAAATCCGCGAGGCCGTGGCCTTGCGGTAGTCCCAAACGGGGATGTTTTGGTGGTACCCATCAGTCAGAAAGTCCTTGGTATGTTCCAACATCGGTCGGAGACAAAGCGAACCGACAGTAAAAAAATCGGCTGCCGCTCAGGTACGTAGCCAGTCTCCACACGATGTCCATATGCAGGAGACTCCTGCTTGGCCACGATGAATCCTGAGCCCACTGCTTGATGAGAGAGCCAATGGTCGGCTTAGGCCCCAACTGCATCCGGAGAGCGTCCGACTTTTGTCGACAGGACAACTTTATCCTTCAGAAGATGCTTCTGCGCATGTGCGGCAACTCAGCAGAGCGGCGTTTGGAGTGTACACGCGAAAAAGCAAGAAGCGATCCTGGGCCGTAGCCAAGGCTTTGCCAACTCGCTGCTCAGACAGGCCGCCCCCATACCTGGTGTTCAGGGCGACAGGGTGACGAGATGACATTCAAGCCCGTGGTATTTCGCGGGAACTGAACCGATTGAGCCTCCGACTGCCCTGTATGCAGTATGGAAGTATGGCTAAAGGCGAAACCGGAACTTACCACTCACATGGATGAGTGAGTGCAGCCTAACAGGGGTCAAAGCAAATCATCCTCAATACAAACCTCATCCTCCGGCCCTCATCCCGGAAAGTCCGCCAAGTTGCCACGGAGCCGTGTCCACGTATTGAATGCCCAGCGATAAGGCCTTCAGTTGCACGCTCCATCATAGGAACAAAAGAGAATGCACGGCCCGGTCCGTCCTGCAGGATGGTCGCTTCCGCCTCCCCTTCTGAGACGTCGCCCGCCCAGCCACAGCCAAGAGGCCCCGTGCCGAGGATCAGTGCCGATATTGGGACCTACACAGGAGTCGTGGAAACGTCACGGAAGGTCCTTCCTTGCTTGGCAGTGGTTGGCACTGCTGGCACCGCGTGATCTACCGAGGACAAGAGGCCCAACAGTCCTTGTGCATGTTTTGTCAACCATGCATTGTGGCAAATGCAGGTGGGAAAAAGGTGGTCAAAGTTGCTCCTAGACCTGCAGCTTTCAGCATTCTTCATCTCGCTCGCTCTTTGCATTCGCCACAAGGCCGGCTAGAAGCCCATCGAGAGTTTGCGAGAGTTTGGAAGCATTGGAAGGCAATCCGACTGCTGGATCACAGCGTGATGTGCTGCTAGAGGTTCGGCAAGCATCTGGCGATTGCTCCCTCTCTCGCATAGCAGGCGAAGGGTGCACGGCTACATGCAAGCAGCAGGCAACCCTAAATTTTACCCTCACGACACTTTACGCGGGTTCTACGTGCTGTCCAAGAATGAGTAGGGTGCGGATTACCGCGCCTTGCGAGGAACGAGTTGCAAAGACTCCTGTGCGCATGGCATTTCCACCAGCTTGTCCGTACATCTCCTGATCTGTAGCAGATTGCAGCGCCCCACCTTCTGGCCTGTCAGACCCTCCCAGCATTCGCAGCACGCCATGGCTTTTCAACGCCCCGGGGGCCGGGGCAAAGCCCAAAGCTTCCTACTAAAGCGAGCCGCCAGAGAAGCCGGGGCCTCTGGGCCCCAGGCGAAGCGAAGGCGCGCTCAAAACCGCCAAGCTCCTCGCCAAAGATCGGACTTCTCATCCCAGCCAAGCTCCAAAATCACCTGCAGACTGCGACAAGCCGGCATGTCACCCCAACACTTCGATGCCACAAACCCTGTCAACACCCCTGCAAAAACCGGCACCTCAGGGCCCCGATACCTGAGATGTCGTGGACCACATGGACCAGGGCAGCCAACAATGCCATGAAGAGGAGCATATCACCACCTGACGCTCAGCCCGGTGCTGCCGCGTGTTGATGATGGTTTCGCGGCGATCATGTTCCCGAATCGTGTTGCCTGCAGGCTGCAGGACTGCGCTTGCAGCTGGCACTTGTCGAGCCCAAGCCCAGTACCAAAGTCGATGATCTTGATGCCCGCCTGCAGGCATCCCAGCTGTGTTTTTGCTCCGTTTCCTTCCCTTGTTTGTGCAGGTTCCCCTCAGGCACCAACACTACGTGGTCGCAGGTACTGGTGGCGACCTCAGCCACCAAGTTGCGGCAGCGACTAGCAGGAATGCCAGCTGCTTGCTGCTAGTTTACTCCTTTTCTTCTTGCGCAGCACTCCGTCGCCCTGACAACATTGGCAATCTCTGGACTCTGGCCCATGCAGCACAGGGGTGCATCGGCACCTCGCAGAACTCCTCCCTTGGAAACCACTCCGGCCTCTACTCGAAGCAAAGCACGCTTCATGAACAGCATCATTCCCCAAAGGACAGGTGTGGTCTGTGGACACTGTCCTTGCAGGCTCCATGCTGGTCAACATGATGTTCTCTGGCCTTCAGCTCTTACTGTGTCGAGAAGACTAGAAACGGACACGCTGAGACCATGACTTCAAGTCCGTGTGGGTATATCTCATCTTCGTATGCAAGAAGTTCAGGGCCTGGATCGCCAATCGCCAAGGCTCCACCCTACATCCACCCTACACTCAACACGGAAGCCATCTCTGTGGAAGGAGCATACAAGAGCTGCTTTGCAATGATCTGAATGTCCTGAAGCCAAAACCTGGAGAAGACACATGCTCATCGCGTTCTGGAGTTTCGACATCGAGCGTCTCCTTGTTTGTATACTGCCAGATTTGTGATACCGAGCTCCCAGGCCCTCTGTAATCGTTCGCCTTGATGGACTCGTACCTACGAGCCCCCCGGCACGTGCTGCAGAGACGCGTCCCCAAGAGACGCCCCAAGGGCCACACAGGCTGCAGCCCAAAGGCTCAAGGACCATGCAGAAGAACCTGTCTTCTGTTGCTGTCCACCACTTTCGAAAGGACGGCTTTGCATGTTTAAAGAAAGGGGCGATTCTTGTCGCACCTGGAGTCGTGAAGGAAGGAAGTGTGCATCCGGCAGCAACGAAATTGCCTCGAATGTAGAATCTTTGCGTGCATGTAGCTTTCCTTTGTCAGATACGTTTCAAGGTGCGGGCCCCCACGGGTCAGCTGCACAAATAGTCGCCAAGATGGCTGCCTCCTCTTGTGCGGCCTCTCTAAACCTCGGTCAACACTCTTTCGCTTGTTTGAGGTCTTGTGGCTCTGTTAGGGTTTTGCTGTGGCATCACAAACACCTTTCCATTGTGTATCCGGCCGCTTTCCCCACCGAGTCACCACTGCTCTAGCACCACCCCCAGCAAATATCCAACTGTCTGTCTTGACCAAAGTCAGTGGCCGGTGGCACACGGCAGTTGTGTGGAAACTGTGGGGTCAGCTATGAGTGAGAGAACCACTGACGCGAGGTGTAGGCACTGCTGTCTGTGCTGTTTCGTCCATGGTCTGATGACAAGTTGCTGCGTGACATCGCGAATGATCTTGATCGCGACCTTCGCGAATCAGAATGTTCAGCACTGACGACGACTGCACGGAAACATCCAAGTTGCAATCGGCAGTGTGCCCTAAACCCCAAATTAAACCTCCCAAACCCCCCAGACCCTTGGACCTTAACCTAAACCCGAAACCCTACAGGCCCTCCACCACCTCAACTCAAAAACCCCAAGCCTTACCTGGCTACAGGGAACCGGTGGCCTGGGTTTTTTTCGTCGTGTCGGTGGCCAGGCAGACCTCGAGCACGCGATGTTCACAAGAGTTTGGACACTGTGCGAACATCTAACTCTGTATGACTGTATATAGACATGTAGCGTAATCCGCCGAGGCCACAGGCCTAATCCTCCTCCCTGCATCCCAAACTACTCCACAAATTTACTGACATGCGTTTTTGCGCACATTTTCGACCCCCACGCCGGCTGGCCCCTCCTTGACCTGTCCTTTCCCTTCGTTCCAGTCCACTTTGGCCAATTCCAGACAGTTTTCCTCGCCCCCCCCCCGCCAAGCCCCACCCCCTCTTCCGCCCCTGCTGGCCCCTCCTTGACCGCCAATTCCCCGCCATTCTGGCCCCTGCCCCCCTCCCCGCCTGGCCCCCCACTAATCATGAAACACCCAACTATTTGTCCCTCTCGCTCTACAATATGACACAGTATGGTATAGTGTATGATAGTCCGTACACTATGACACTGTTCCTGTGGGCGCAGTGCCATACTTCGCTGGGGAACATACTCGGCCAAATGTCCCTTCGCCAGCAAGAGAGTGCAGTCGATACCTGGGTCGTCTCCACGTAATGTCTGCAAGACAACGCGATACCCGCAAAGTTTTTGCTCCAGGCGGTCCTTCGATTCAGCAGTTGCCCAGGCTCCCAATGAAAATGCACCTTGCACTGGTCCCGTCGAAAGCTTTCACATCCAAACATGCATGACTTGTCTGGAGCTCCGAACGATCGCATCTCGATCGCTCTCCCTTTGTGCCGATGCAACTTGACATTAGGCATCCAAATCTCTCTGTAGACCAATGAAGGCTACGTAAGATCGGGACCCTTCGTTTGAAGAATCGGCGGTGTGCCGATGGCTTGGCGTGCAAGCGCCCTGACCATCACCTGCCCAAGACACATTGCCCGTCGCTGACGCATTTGATGAAGCATCAGATATTCCACATCCCCGATCAACGAACAGCAGGATAACTATTGCAGCACGGACGGGAGTTGGAGCTTCAATTTGGTGGCTTTGCAGCCGACCAGATAAGCAAGTGACGAACACATGATCGTTGCAGTCTGGCATATGGCAAAACCTGCTTCGACATGTTCACCTGAAACTCGAGATGGATTTGATTTAAGCTCGTGTCGTTTGGGTCGTGGCAGGGAACGAGCAATCGACCTGTGGCTCCAACGTCTTTTTGTCTGACACTGCTTCGAGGAACGGTTAGCGTGAGAGGCCGCAAGCACGAACATGAAGCTATTCAGCATAAGCTTTAAACCTGGACAACCTGGCTCAGCCTTGAATCCAATCCCGAAGCCTATGCTCAAGCTCCTGTGGCGCAACTTCGAGATGGATGCATTTCTACATATAGCAACGACACGGAACGTCTGCAAAGAACTTTTTTTCACCGAACTGATAATTGCGGCTTCGTTCTGTGGGCGATGATGGCATCAATACGCTTATGTGAGTGGCAGACATGTCTCGGCTGCACTGAACTCATGTTGCACCTTCTGGAACATTAGGACTCCACCGGCTGCAGCTGCCGCCTCCAAAGTCAAACATTTGTCAGCACTTGTCGGTTGCCTTCCATTCTTGCCGGCCTTGCTCCATGTTGTGTCTCGGGAGTGCAGTCCAGAAGCCGAGCAGATCGCGTTAGGGCCAAATGACAATGGTGCCATGTGTTGCAAATGCTCAGTGTCTACACTGAACGTTGGTGTCTTGCTGAGGTAAAACAAAAGTGTCACGGGCTCCGATCGCGGAAGTCTTGATCCAAGCCACCCGCCATACACGGCCAACATTCCGCTTTTCAGCTGCGCAAGTACATTGCAATCCAGAGTCGATTGAGATTCTTCGATGCAATCGTTTCTCCGCACACATATCCCAAGTGTCACCCATCATACTGATATATACTGATATCTTCCCTGTCGCCCTGCCAAAGCTGGATACTGATATCTGCTGGCATGTATGCCCCCATGACGAATCTAGTTCCGCCACAGCTGTCGCGTCGGAATGATGGTTTGTGGCCACGCGTTGCCGTCGTGCGGGACACCTCCCGTATCCTCCCGTGCAGGTTGACATGGACGGCGATGCAACATTGGCCGATTTGTCTGACCTGGCTAACAATCAGACGAACAACGCCTGTTTGGTGGGCGATGGTGGAGGTGGAAGGGCTCTCGACGGGAGACCCGAGGCACAAGTCGCATGACAACAGCAATCAACAGTAATTAGCACAACCAGCCAAGCAGCGACTTGATGCAGTGACGGGGGGCAGGGTTACCACAGCGACACCATTTGCTTGTACGCTGTGACATACGCATTTCGTCTGGTCGATTTCGTGACGGTGGGGCAGGTAAACATACCTGCAAACCGAACAGCTGGTCTCGAACTCCCGCGGTGGAGGCGGTGGCGGCGCCTTGAGTGGGGGGGGGCATGAGGAGGGTCCACCAGCGACGGATTGGCGTCCCGCAAATCATTGGAATTTGCAGATGCTCATGAATGAATTGCATGACCTCGTAGCATTGTGCTCAAGTGCAACATTTGAGATTGCAATCTTGGATGGCCTATGTATGAGGCGATGCTGCAGCAAGCTCTGACGCTGCATCGGGGTGCATGTGGGGTCTTGGACTGCCGCCTGATCACGAACTCCACGTGCACAATCATTTTCAAGAAGCTCTGAGAGCGTCTGAAGCGTTTGCCCGTTGTTGTGAGGTCGACAACTCTGTGATCTGCCCCGTTGTCCACGATTGAAACAACGGTCAAACATGATGGGTAACGCAGGAGGCGTCGCCATGGAATGCCCCGACCACAGGCTGACCAACAACCGGGCCTCGCCCTAGACCAGGCAGTCGACCGCAATCATCGAGCTTACCCGGAACTGCAGCAAGCTCGGCACTGCCGACTGGTCGTTTTCGGCGTGGAAGAACTTGGAAGGCGGCCGTCGACACCACCTTGGTCTCGCCCGTTACGCGGGCGGGCGGCGCGCAACCACATGCCGATCGTGTCCCGGGCACTGCGCTTGAACAGGCGGCGAAACGCAAACGCCTGCACGCATACCCGGAGCTTGCGGTCGCGCGCCGTTGCAAACTGTTTGTGCGCGCCATTGAAGTTGGCGGCAGGTTCGGCCCGGAGGCCGTGGCTTTTTTGCGGCAGTTGGCCAAGGCTCGTGCGCGCGAGTCCCCCGCGCGGCTGCGCCCGGCCGTGCGGCGTGCCTCTTTACACCATTGGACGGGCATGCTGGCTGTGGCGGCCTAACCCGCGCTGGTTTGCTCGCTGCTGGAGTTGCCCTTGGCGGCAGCGGGCGAATGCGACGGAACGGAGCCACCTCTCGGTGACCTGCTCGCGGATGCTCGTGACACCGAGCCAGTGCCCGAGAGCCGACTTTCGGGCTCCGTGCTAGTCCACCCGTCTCGCCGCCGACGCCCTGCTTGCTTGCGGGCGGGGTGCTTGCACCGTAGCCGTAGGTTACCCACACCTAGCTCTGACCCTAGCCTTCCGAGTTCAGGCGCCCTTAGCAGTCGCAGAAAGGTCGAGGAAAAGAAGGGGGTGGAGATTTTTTTTGGCCTGTATTTTTTTGCCTTTTTTTTTGGGGGGTGCCTGGCTTCTCTTCTTTCCTGGCTGCGGGGTGGAGACCCGGGGGCCGGGGCTGGGTTCCCAACCTGGCAGCGCATCTACACATCTCTACATCTATACATATCTGTGTATATACATATATACACATAGCTACATATAGACATACATGCAAATAT
>CAJNJA010009833.1:0-14553 GCA_905231915.1 Symbiodinium necroappetens | reverse complement strand
ACATGGAAATGGGGACACGCACGACCATACTGATCGCAGCAGGCGGCTTGCTTCTCCGGGGTCCAGAGGTTCTTCCAGTCATGGTATCCTTCGTAGCAGTTCAATGTGGGCTCCATGTCGTCTGCACCAACGGGTGTGCGATGCGAGAAGAACCACCACAACAACCAGCCTTGGAAAAGACAGGCCAGCGGGATTTGGAAACCTGGTGGTGTGAGCTCAAGTTGCATCGGAGCTGCCCAGCAGGAGGAGCGCAGGGAGCGCCAGCATTGCCAAGCAGCAGGCACGCACCCTGCCGAACCCAAGTTTAGTTTCGTCGAAAGCAAAACCGAGACTGGAAGCAAAACCGAGACTGACCCATGCACGCAGCGCTACAGCGGCTGTTGGGCAATTGGAGGTCCGCTAGATCTCTGCTTTCCAGTCTTTTACTGCACCAAGGACCTCCAAAACACCTCGTCGCAAACTAACCCCGGCGCTGTGCCAACCTGCAACTTGATTTCTGCGCAGCTTTGTGCATGCGAACTAGCAACATGACACCAGTTTGCACCCTCCCCACCAAAGCTCTTTTGAGATCCAAAACGAGAACGTCAACCCAACAAAAAATGCACACACACACACACATTCGACACAAATGCCTCTCCAGGTCTCGCTCTCAAGAACTGCCGAAACTCATGGTACACTAACAGGCTGCACTATGGTTTGAAGCGCATCATTGTTCACGCACAGCGAGTATGATTGACGATATTTCACATGGCAGGTATGCAGCGGAGATCAGCCGCTGCATCCACTCCAGTGATGTGGCTTCGTTGGGCAACGCTTGTCTCTGGAGCCCTTGCCCCCCGTGCTGAAATCACTACACATGTCACTGCAACGACTATCGCTTGGAAACAGGGTTGGACACACACACACACACAAACACGAGGACACTAGTCATGACTCTCCCTGCAACATCCCCCGCTACATTCACAGGGAATCTAGAAAACCTCTCGCTTCCGCATGCAACGCAGTGTCTGGCCACCAGCCTCCATCGGGTGTATACAGCCTTCTCCTCTTTGTTCCACTCGCCCATTCCTGCAGCTACCGGCAGCTACTATTCTGGCTGCTGCAATCATCACAGTGCCAACATGCACACCTTGGACTCCTTGTCAGTCTCGATTCTATTTGAAGAGCCATTACCAGTAAGGCATGCTAAGTGTGGCCAAGCGTCCTGCACCAATGTACCGCATCTCAGAGCGCTGCTCGTATGACCCACGGCTCGCACCGACATAATCTCAGCACCCCAGCGAGTCTAGTCGGGCCCAGTCAGTCTAGGTTTAGAGCCTTCGCAACGAACTCCGAACTCGTGCAACTTACAACAGCAACAGCGAACCGAGGAGCGCCAGTGATCTTTCTCGGTCCTGGCGCCCTGGCCCTCATCGCCTTACGAGCACAGGACAACACTCGCTGTGGCCTACTGGGCTCAATGTGAGTGCACGCCAAGGCACCTTCGCACATGAGCTCGGTGCAGTCACCCATTGGGAGCTGATATTTTTGCCCGAACACACAAATGAGAATGATCAGAGCCGATATGCTTGCTCACGGATACACGCTACTAGCAACATAAGCGGGCTGCGCCTGCACTTCGGAATCCATACAACTTGCATCAAGCCCAGGCGAATGTTCTACGCCGTGCCTCACGATTGCGCTGTCAACGGCATGTGCAATCCGAACACCAAACCCGTGAGTCGTGGCTTGGTCCGTGGGACGCAAACACATCTGCAAGAAATGCTTACGATTATGGTTTGGTGCGGCAAGGCATGGTCGACATATGCTTGAAGGAGCAGAACGGCTGAGCCCCCCAAGAAGACTTTGCATGGCGGAGCCCAGCCCAGAGAACGATGGCATCTTGCCCGACATCGGCCATTTCGACTGGGGTTGCCCCAGTCCTAGAGGCCTTGAAGTTCCATGCAGCATTCCGTTGTTGTGCAGAAAAGAGACGAAGTGGGTGCAACAAAGTACATCGGGCTTGTTTATCCCGTGCAGATTGGACATACTGGTGGCGGATGCTGGACGACTGTCACGGTGTGCATGGTAGTTATGCTGGTATTGTGGGGAGTTCACCCAGTGCATTCTGAGCCTTCATCGCAGACTCCTCGTTTTCGTGCTCGTAGCTAGAAGCTGCTAGTAGTTATAGTAGCTAGTCCGACCACCAGCAAGAAGAAGGTGGGAGGTCTGCGAACTACCACGCACCAATGCCTTGGGCTCAACTGCAGGAGTTGCCCACATGGCGACAGCACCAGTCCTGCCAGTAGAGCGATGCAGGGACAAATGCCACCTCTGGGCTGCTTGCCGCTGCGTGCGCCTGCCTTCTTGGCTGGCGACCAAGCCGTATGCCAGCGTGAAAAGCCTGCATGGCAGTCGAATGCTGCTCCATGGCCTCGCAAAAGCCAATCGAGACCAAGGAGGAGGTCCTTCATGTGTCTGTCACTCCCATCTGAGGTCCGGACTGTAGTGCGCTCCGCCGTGGTACACGTGGTGAACGACATGGACGGTCTGGGCTCCTTCTCAGCAAGGCAGCCTGTGTGTAGCTTGCGGCAACATCGCGCCTGCCCTACCTCCGTCGCAGCCGACATGTTGGTGGAGACAGCACCATGCCTGCTGCGGGAACTAGCAAAAGCCAGCTTGCCTGAGTTGCCTCCGCAGCTTTTCGTGGCCTTCTTGCCCCCGGACCAGCCGGTGTGCCAGTTGGCCCGGCCGGCGTTGCAGTCATAGGGCAGGCTGGCGTGACTCTGCCCGTGGCCGTGCACCGCCACCCACGTCCAGTAGCCGTTCACCTGCCATGCGCTGCAGCACCAAGCGCCAGCCAGCATGAACGAGCACCGGCCTGGACGTGCTTCCAGACCATGCCGTAGCCGGCATCGACGGAAGGCGGGTGGTGGCCCTCGCAGCCCTTTCCCTGCTTGGTGCAGCACCAATGCTTCTTCTCCGGGGACCAAGCCTCGCAACAGTCTGCCGAGGCAGGGAAGGCGCGTATGAGCGTCTGCTGCATGTCCACAACCCACGCACACTCACGCACACTCGGGGTATCAGTCAGCACAGGCCAGGCGACCCTGAAGAAGTTGTTGATGGCCGCGTTGCAGTCGAAGGGCAGTGAGCCCGACCCGATGTGCACTTCACAGCCTGCCTCCTGTCCCAAACGCACGGAAATATTGGGGTGCTGAGCCGTTTCGGGTGTTGCCAGTCTCTCACCAAGAAATGCCTTGTGAAGCCACGATTACCAGAAGCTTTGTGCCTGGATAGAGCAAGATCGGCACACGTCGCACTCCACCTGCACCTTGCTGTAGGCAAGAGAGCATTTGTTCTCCTTGCATCAAGCAGGGGTCAGTCGCGTGCCGCTTCGTTGGGAGACGTGCAGCTGCGGAATGCCAGGCAGTCCTTGTCTCCGAAGACGTGGTCTCGTGTCCAATGGATGCGGTTCTTGCAGGTGTCTGTCTCTCCTGGAAAGACTTGGCTCTGATGTCGGCGCCACCCGGAGAGCATCGCACCCTATGATGTGCCACAGGGGTATAAGCATCTGGCCTTTGAGTGTGCACGGAGTCTCGCACTTCATTGGCGAAAGCGTCGTTTGTGGGCAACCCTTCTGAAAGTGAGCACAGCACCTGTGAATCGTCGTGTCTCTCTGAAATGCAGAAGCAAGCACTCCATGAAAACAATTCAGCAAAGACACCAGTCTGACTTGTCATCGGTCCAGGAAGCGTCCTTAGTCAGTTAAAGTGGCCGGATGATTCCGTGAGGCTGCTCGGTCTCGGCTGCACTGGAATCGGACTGCTCACAAGTCACAAGTCACTTTCCAAGGCCCAAGGCACATCATCCTCGGTGCAGTGGTACTTGACGCAGCCCTTCTGCTCATGCGAGCAGCACCAGTCCTTCTTGGAGTCCGACCACCCTTGCATCCAGTTGGAGAACCCGGCTTCGCAGTCATAGATGTGCCCTACAGCATGGCCGACGTGGTGTCCCACGTGCATGTGGAGGTGGTAGCTGCCATGCCAGGTACCGGGACACCCGCGAGACTCGTGAGAGCAGCACCAGGCTTTCTTGTGTTGCGACCATCCGAATAACCAGTTCGAGTAACCTGCACGGCAGTTGTAGTGCTGCGCAGGAGGACCGTGGTAGACGAAGTGCGGGTGGTGGACCACAGTCGCAGAACCACCGCATGCTCGGCCATAGAGGTCACAACACATGGCTCTCTTGTCTGCATCCCAGAGAACCTGATAATTGTAAAATCCAGTGTCGCAATCGATCGCATCCTGAGCAGGCCTTGACACTGACATGTCATCGGCACCAACTGTCGTCGTCCGTTCGTGCAGGAGGTGGTACAGGAGGTAACCTCGAATGATCTTTCCCTACCAGCCCTACCATCGACATTTGGATGAAACGGGTGATGTGCAGCATGCCAAGGCACCCAGAAGTGCCAACAAAAGCAACGCCACCAGGCACATGCAGCATACTTTGGGGCGATAAGAGGTGTATTTGTGGTTCACGACGACTTTCTCCCATTCCCCTCGTCCTCGGATACTTCGGCATGCCACTGATGCAGCAATTGCGGCTGACGAAAAAGTACCATGAACATGACAACGACTCCAAAGCAGCCTCGGCAAATGAATTGGAACGATTCGGAACATCGCAGTTCTTGGCAAACTGGCCCGAGGCTCCATGCTCCACTTCCTTGTACGCCGCGGAATAGGACCCCTTGCCCTCTCCTTTCCAGACCATCTGGTATTGTTCCTGCATGTAAGCAGGATCACCTCCACAGGGAAGGCTGCCGGCATGGATAGGCATGTCGGTCGCAGACTAAGGCTAAGGGAAACGACTGACCTGTGTTTTGCTTCTCGTCTCCCTATGTCAACATCCTTTTGCGCAGCCGACCGGAAGAAATCGGCTTTCTAGCCCTTTCCCAGACTTCCAAGACTGCCAGTGGCTGACCATGATTGCTGCTTCTCCGCAGTGGGTTCTTTTCAACAAAAGTAGCTGCGAGACGAAGAAAGACAGTGGAGAGCAACGGGCCTTCGCAGAAGAGGTCCACGCATTGGTCCGACATGGCTGGCCAAGCAAGTTTAACGCTCTAGCTCGAGCCACTAGGTAAAGCTGCCCGAGACGTCGTGATGCAACCTTGCGCGTGGTAACCATGGTTCCAGAAGATGGTGGACTCCTTGAAGCAGCGGTTCGTAGCGTGAACCGTGAGCCTGCAAGTTTTGTCTGAAGTTAGCCGACGCCCCTTTAGCAGCTGGGGATGACTCGGGGTCTGCCAGTGAGTATGCTAGTGCTTCGCACCAACACCCCACCTCCGCTTCAGAGACATGCAGCATGAACTTTCCCAGCTTTGGTTACCGCACAACAAATTGACGAAGGTATGTTGTCAAGGACTGGTATGCCGAATGGAAGCAGCCGCATACTTGACAACCAAACGAGGCAATTACCCGATTTGGCCATCTCTTTGTCGAATTAGAAGAGCCGTGGTCGCTCTCGAGTGCAGGAGGTGGCGGCACGACAGGACCGGATCTGCCGAGGGCAACCTAGGTCTGTGACAAATTCAAGCGAAGAAGAAGGTAAGAAGGGTGACCAGGCCTCCATTTTCAGCATGTACTCGGCCTCGGTCCGAAGCACAGATGCCCTGAAATCCCAGCTCGACCTCGTGAGGCCCCAGCGGCGCAGTTTCACCGCCCATGACCTGGTGAGGGTTCTAACGGGACTCCACTAAGGTCGCATGAGGCCAAAGTTGACGAGATTGAAGAATGGATGGGTAGCAGGCTGCTAGAAGCTCATGCCAAACCACAGACCGACCGGGCGGGCTTAGCGATTCTCGACACAGCTTCCGTCACTATGGGGTTTGAAGCATCGAGAAGAGACACGACGACAAGTACTTGATCACTGCTGTACCATTTCCGTGTAGGCTCAGATCGTCAAGCCGAGTCAACATGGCGTGTCGATGGAATAGTGGCTCTTTCTGTTGCTGCTCGTGCCGCTGTATTCGGGAATTTTGTAGCTGGACTTGCTTGCTCTCTGTCCAAGCAATAGTTGCTATGCATGCTTATGTCACTCGGAAAAAAGCGTTAGGAGTTGTGCCTTCTCCTTGTACATTCTCTGAGGCTTGCGAGGTTTCACTTCTAACGTTGGGGCGGGTCAGCACAAGAATCGCGCGAATTACAAATTGTCGTGTTCAGGTCGATTACACGCACACGTGCACACACACACACACACACGCACACACAGGAAAACGGACACTTCCGTCCTTCCTTCCTTCCTTCCCTCCATTCCCTCCTTCCTTCCAGGCTGTAGGTAGGCGGCATTCCCTCGCTCCCGCGCGAACCACGCTGGTCTTTGCTGCGTTTGTGACAGTTAGTGCTCTGAGGACACTCCTGCCCGAAAATTTAAGTTCACCGCCTTGAGTGTCCACGCGCAGCCACAGGTCTTTCTTCTCTTGTGGTGGCACAAGACCAGGGAAGAATTGAGCAGAAAGAACGATCCAACAATGAAGTCAAGCTTAAGTTGTCAGCCGTCTCTCCCCCTGACAACGCGTATCTCCCAGTCTCACTACGAAGTTCAAGCCGGTCCTACGTCTACGTTGCATGCATCGCCTCTGACTCCTCAGGCCCTGGCTGTAGTGCGCTCCGCCGTGGTACACATGGTGAACGACATGGACGGTCTGGGCTCCTTCTCAGCAAGGCAGCCTGTGTGTAGCTTGCGGCAACATCGCGCCTGCCCTACCTCCGTCACAGCCGACATGTTGGTGGAGACAGCACCATGCCTGCTGCGGGAACTAGCAAAAGCCAGCTTGCCTGAGTTGCCTCCGCAGCTTTTCGTGGCCTTCTTGCCCCCGGACCAGCCGGTGTGCCAGTTGGCCAGGCCGGCGTTGCAGTCATAGGGCAGGCTGGCGTGACTCTGCCCGTGGCCGTGCACCGCCATCCATGTCCAGTAGCCGTTCACCTGCCATGCGCTGCAGCACCAAGCGCCAGCTAGCATGAACGAGCACCGGCCTGGACGTGCTTCCAGACCATGCCGTAGCCGGCATCGACGGAAGGCAGGTGATGGCCCTCGCAGCCCTTTCCCTGCTTGGTGCAGCACCAGTGCTTCTTCTCCGGGGACCAAGCCTCAAAACAGTCTTCCGAGGCAGGGAAGGCGTGTATGAGCGTCTGCTGCATGTCCACACCTCACGCACAATCACGCACACTCGGGGTATCAGTCAGCACAGGCCAGGCGACCCTGAAGAAGTTGTTGATGGCCGCGTTGCAGTCGAAGGGCAGTGAGCCCGACCCGATCACTTCACAGCCCGCCTCCTGCAACCGGCAGGCAGATTGCTCCAAGATCACTTTCTACTGCCGCCCGTCGTGCCTCGACAGAACAAGAGCGACACACGTCGCACTCTACCTGCACCTTGCTATAGGCCAGCGAGCACTTGTTGTCCTTGTCCGAATGGCAAGAAGGGCACTGACAAATATGGACGTCGACATGAGCTCACTGTCACTGGGACCCTCGCATGGGAATCAAAAACGTTGTCTGCGGTCCACTTGATGCGGTCGAGACATGACGACGTTCTTCCTGTAGCAGGTCATGCTGCCGGCTGTTGTAGCGCTTGGTACACGGCTGGCCTTTGAGTGTGCACGGAGTCTCGCACTTCATTGGCGAAAGCGTCGTTTGTGGGCAACCCTTCTGAAAGTGAGCACAGCACCTGTGCATCGGCGTGTCTTTCTGAAGTGCAAGAAGCAAGCGCTCCATGACAACAATGGAGCAAAGACACCAGTCTGACTTGTCATCGGTCCAGGAGTCCTCCTTAGTCAGCTAAAGTGGCCGGATGATTTCGTGAGGTTGCTAGGTCTCGGCTGCACTGGAATCGGACTGCTCACAAGTCACAGGTCACTTTCCAAGGCCCAAGGCACATCATCCCCGGTGCAGTGGTACTTGACGCAGCCCTTCTGCTCATGCGAGCAGCACCAGTCCTTCTTGGAGTCCGACCAGTCTTGCATCCAGCTGGTGAACCCGGCATCGCAGTCATAGATGTGCTCGTGATGCTCGTGCGCGTGGCCAACGTGGTGCCCTATGTGAGTGTTCAGGTGGTAGCTGCCATGCCAGGTGCCGGGACAGCCGCGAGACTCGAAATGGCAGCAGTATGTCTTCTTGTCTTGTGACCAACCGAAATACCAGTTCGAGAAACCGGCATGGCAATTGTACTGCCGCGGATGGTAAACGACTTTCGGATGGTAACCTACGTGAGATACGTGAGAGCATGCTCGACCGTACAGGTCACAACAAATGGCCTTCTTGTCTTGGTCCCACTGCTCCTCAAAGTTCAAATATCCGGTGTCGCAGTCTATCTCATCTTGCGCAGGCCCGGTGCTCAAGTCGTCTGCTGCCGCATGGCGCATGTGCAGGAGGTAGTACAAGGAGTAGCCTGCTCAGAGGGCCAAAGGGACCAACTCAGCCATATCTTGTTTGAAATTAGAATAGACTATGCTGTGTTTTTATGTTATATGATACTATATTGAGGATATTGCATTAAAAACTCTATGTGTATATTATGAGACCTGCACGTCACAGAGACATCACAACCAAGGAGCCGAGGGCCGACAAGAGCAGCAGCGCCAGCAAGCAGAGGCAGCACTGGCGCGGGCGATACGCGAAGTATCGTCGACTGACGACCTCCTTCTCCCAGCCACCTTAGGAAAGGTCCTACACACAGGGTTTTCGACTCTCACATTCGCACATTAGGCGGGCAAGGCTCCCCATAATATAGGCTTTAGGGTAGCAAATTGCAACCTGCTCCCTTTGAAACCGTGAGGATGCCCCTCGAAAACTCCAGCAACACTATGTGGGGTGCTGTGCTCATTGAGCAAGGAAGATAGGGAAATCAGGCCCAAAGTTCACTTCCCAACTTCGAAGGCTCTGAGACCGGAGATTTGAGAATAGCACCTCCCTCCAGTAGTGGCTCCTAAACTGGACAAGAAGTGCGTGAACCCCACTTCGGGAGACTCAACGATCGATTTCTTTCCAGGCGTCCCTTTTGGAATTCCTTGTAGGAGGTGGCAGCATAGGAGCCCTGCCCCTCGCCTTTCCAGACCATCTGGTAGTTCTCCTCAAGGGTGCTGGGGTCACCTGAGGCTTCCGACAGGATCGTAAAGATCGGCACCAAACTGTTCCGAAAGCCCCTCCCCAGCCTTCGCAGAAGAGGTCGAAGCATCCGAGCTGGTTCCCGCTTTGGGGGCCCGGGACGCCGGTGACTTCGCGGCTCCGCGTCCGAGCATCCCCCATGGTGGCGCCAAGGCCCCCAAGCCCCGGTGGAGCTCTGAGCCCTGACTGAGCCAGCTCGGAAAACTCGGGAACTTTGCATCTACCCAAACCCAACACCACAAGCTGCAACTTCGCAGCTCTCCCCCTCCCCCCCATCGACCTACCGAATTGCCGAGAAACAAGCATGGCCAGCATGAACAACTAATATAAAGGCAGATGCACTGGACATCTACATGACAAAAGTGGCAAAACCATCAACATACAAACATCGGCCGTACTAGCATCTCCTGCATGGGCTTTCCCTACAGACGGTGTGATCAGTATCTGGGCATGTCTTCTGGCGATCGCAGTGAGGAGATTGATCGAAAGCCCTGAAGTATGCACAAACATGCGACTCAAACAAGAGCACCACGTCAACTTTGATGAGATTACCTCGAGTGTTACCTGGAGAGGCTGAAAGCCTTTGTGCGTCATCATCCGGAGCACGAAAGCATGCGAATACATCGGCAAAGTATGTGCGCACGGACGTATGTATACGCGGGATGTCCTAGTGGGTCCTAATGCGCCGAAACTGCATATAAGCGGACTTCTTGTGCATTTGGTCCACCATCCCGACTCGAGCATGTGCACACACTGTGTGGCCTTTTCACTTCGCGTAGCCGATCAGAAGGATTCCGGTGGTTGGCTGTTTCTCGCTTGTCAGCAGGCAAGTGTTGCTGGAGGACGTTGCCGGACCCAGCTTAACAAGGCGCAGCAGTGCTTCGCACTGGCAAAAGGCAGTGCCTGCAGCTTCCTGCAGGTCTTTCAGAGCCGGACAGCACCTAAGATGCCGAACGAAAAACATGTCCTTGCTGAGATGCATCTCAGCCCAGCCACGTGCTGCAGCTGTATGGAAAATCTCCGAGATGGCTCAGTTTGTCCATTTGCTCTCGAGTTACATCCTGCTTGCTGGCTGCTCCCTACGGCCGCTGTGAAGCTGGCTGCCCTGCCCTCACGACCTACAGTGACCACCTCATTTACTGCTACAGCTACAGATCCCCAAGCCGCAAGGCAGCAGCGCACCAGGCAAGAGAGGCCGCGCTCTCAGGCGCAGGAGTTGCCGAAGTGGTTGCAGCACCAGACCTGCGGCCCAAGGGTCGCAACTTCATCGTCAAGCCCATGAGGCCCATGAGCAGCCGCGACAGCCCTACGGCCCTACGGGCCTGCTTGGGATGGGACCAGCCCGCTTGCCAGTTGGCGACGCCAGCCTCGGTGCGCTGCACGGCGCGAGCATTGCGCCGGCACTTCCACTTGCCAGCTCTAAGCGAGGAGCCAAGCAGTTGAAGGGCAGGTGCCCGTGCGAGCTGACTTGCACCCAGTGTCCGCCTCCGCCTGGCGATGCGAAGCCGGGAGCGACTGCCGGGACTGCCGCTTGCCTCCGGTTTGGTGACCTCCGGCGGTGCTCCAGCTCCACATCATGCCGCTGCCCGCAGCGGACGGGGGATGCGCGTGGTCTGAGCAGGCACGAAAGACCCAGACGCTTCTGCGGACCCCTCCATCACTCGGCGGATGAGGCTGCCACTGTAAAAGCCACCGCCGTGGTGGACGACGTGGTGCACGACGACGCTGCCTCCTGAGACAAAGGCCGGCACTCAACTCAACGGGTGCGTCGCAGAATAATCCGGAGATTGGCAGTGGTCCCGCGTCAATTCCGAAGTGTATTCCTCTTCCCGCCGGCCGAGTAATTATTGATAGCTGTGACTCAGTTTCACCCGCCGTCCGTTCGATCAGAAGTGAAGCCGAACCGCTACAACGAAACACAACCTTGGACTTATTTCCCTTCGGGGCGCCTGCCACACCTCCTCCGGCGGCGGCTCCGCCTTCGCATCCAAGGTGTTGGTTGGAGCAGCACCAGCCCTGCACAGCGCAAAGTCTCTGGGCTCTCAGTCTCTCTCGAGAACAACTACAGGCCTTCTTGCCCGGGGACCAGCCGGTACGCCAGTTGTGCATGCCGGCGTGGCAGTCGTAGGGCATGCTGGCGTGGCCGTGGCCGTGCACTGCCGTCCAGGTCCAGTAGCCGTTCACCTGCCGTGAGCATGCGGCAATGCTGCGATAAGGCGGCAAGGCAACCCTGCGACGAAAACCAGCCTGGACGTGCTTCCAGACCATGCCGTAGCCGGCATCGACGGAAGGCGGGTGGTGGCCCTCGCAGCCCTTTCCCTGCTTGGTGCAGCACCAGTGCTTCTTCTCCGGGGACCAAGCCTCAAAACAGTCTTCCCGGGCAGGGAAGGCGGTATGAGCGTATGCTATACATGTCCACAACCCACGCACAATCACGCACACTCGGGGCATCAGTCAGCACAGGCCAGGCGACCCTGAAGAAGTTGTTGATGGCCGCGTTGCAGTCGAAGGGCAGCGAGCCCGACCCGATGTGCACTTCACAGCCTGCCTCCTGTTCCAAGCGCACGGAAAAGATGGGTCTGCCACATCTGCTTGGGGTGCTGAGCCGTTTCGGGTGTTGCCAGTCTGTCATTACACACAGCACGGTCGCCTTAGACAACACTGGGTGATTTTCCAGGTGCTGTGCCATGCACGTTTCGCTGAAACCCATCGACATGGCCTGGATAGAGCAAGATCGGCACACGTCGCACTCCACCTGCACCTTGCTGTAGGCAAGAGAGCATTTGTTCTCCTCGCATCAAGCAGGGGTCAGTCGCGTGCCGCTTCGTTGGGAGACGTGCAGCTGCGGAATGCCGGGCAGTCCTTGTCTCCGAAGACGTGGTCTCGTGTCCAATGGATGCGGTTCTTGCAGGTGTTTGTCTCTCCTGGCAATCATTCGATGTGGTGCCGGGTGCTATATCGGCCTACAAGCGCATCAGAGGAAAACACCGCCGGGCAGACCGTGGATCTCACAGGGCGTCTCGCACTTCATCGGTGACATCGTCGTATGGGGGCAGCCCTTCTGGAAGTGCGCGCAGCACCTCACGGAGCGTCTGCGTGCGAGCACGAGGGCGTGTGCGCGTGCAGTCCTAGCTGCGGCGAAGGCACCACTCCGACTTGTCCGCATGCCAGGAAACCTCCTGAGGCAAGCACTTCGGCCAAGAGCAGCCGAAGCAGGACAAAAGCCGATCGACCCTTTGATCTTCCTAAAAAAAGTCCAAGGCACTTCCCCGGTGCAGTGGTACTTGACGCAGCCCTTCTGCTCATGCGAGCAGCACCAGTCCTTCTTGGAGTCCGACCACCCTTGCATCCAGTTGGAGTACCCGGCTTCGCAGTCATAGATGTGCCCTACAGCATGGCCAATGCCGTGCATCACGTGCTTGCTCAGATGGTAGCTTCCATGCCAGGTGCCGGGGCAACCGAGATTCTGGTGAGAGCAGCACCATCCCTTCTTGTGGTCCGACCAGCCGAAGTACCAGTTCGAGAAGCCCTCGTTGCAGTTGTAGCGGAAGCGTGGTTGGCGTGGTTGCTCGTGAACGTAATGGTAGACCACATGACTGCGCGCCGGAGCCGGCACAGGTACATGCACGACCCTGGTCTCAGGCTGGCCATACACGGGCACATGGTGATAGATCACCTTCGGTGGCTTTGCATGCAGAGGGCAAGCCCGGCCAAAGTGCATGCAGCAGTATTTCTGCTGCTGCTCTCCCCACATGTGCATCCAATCGTGGTAGCCTCCGTAGCAGTCGAATCGATCGTAGCTCGGCACTGGTGGTGCTGTGTCGTCCGCTCCAACTGGAACCGCATCCCAGAAGAAGAGCCGCCACAACAGCAAGCCTGCGGCCGCTGTACATCAGAATCAGCAAAGGCTGAGATTGCTGGTGTCATTACTGGACCGGGTGCAGGAAGACATCAACACTCCTATCCCTGCGATTCCAAAAGTCACTCAAAAAGCTCGGAGGCAGATGATGCAAAGCCTTACCTACTTCACATAGCTCCGAGCAGCCGAAGGCGAAGAGCAGCAGCGCTGCAAGGATGGCGATGCATTCTCCCCTGAACCTGGCAAGGCAAAAGCCAAAAGATGCTCCCATCGACTGCCTCAACTCTCTAGGGCGCGGCTATCAAACAACCGTTGGACACACCAGCTCCCAAGCAAACTCTGAAGCTCTAGCCATGCATTGGGCAGTGTTGACGCGAAAGACAGGGCGAGTGGAGGCCTCCAAGCGCTTCGGCTCGTCTTCACTTCTTCGAGGTTGCCACGTCCTGCTTCGGGCTTCTGCGGAGTCTCAAGTCCCATGAATCTCTGTCTCCCTCACGGAGATGTGCGGCCAGGCTGCCGGCACCAACGTACTGCACTTGAGAGGCCTGCAGGTAGAAGGGAACCCACAGTCTTCGTTATCCATCTGGTGACACAGCCAGAAAGCAAACTTGCATCAAGCTGCATGTTGCTTTCATGCCACTTCTACATGGTCGTGACACGCCTGGGAGTAGGCACCACGGTTCTCACCGACATACTTGTACTGAGCGGTTTCGTGCACCGAGCTTGGGTCACCTCAAATGAAACGAAGCGGGACATGGATTCGGAACACTGGGACATTTCCATCTTCGTGTGGGGGATCAACACATCAACACACACTGCCTGATCTCCACGTCTTCTTTAGCTACTGATGCCCTGATGCCACGGAGTGTACATCTGATGACTTCCACATCTTGGCCTCAGTGAGAAGTCAGTGAGTCTACATGCCCGGCCTTCAAAGCACACCGCCATGCAGCCATCAGGTTCTGCACCTACAAGGCCACCACTTCACATGAGCTGATCAAACGTTCCTGCTCGCGCCTCCGGCCGGCATGATGAAAAACGAATACAGTTACAAGCAGAGACTGAAGAAGCCGAAAATTCTGCGCACGTGTTGGATGGTGCCCGGATTCATGTGCACTCGTACGCATCGTCTGAGGCGAGACGCCATCAGGCAGGGACCTTTCACCAAAGCCAGGCTCACCAGAGCAAAGACGGCATGAGGTGGCATGCCTTTTCGTCGATGCGGAGTCGAGCTGAAGTTGAATGTCGAGAACAGCATGACACACGCGCAAAGCACCATTCCGAAACTTAAGAAGACAGCACGAGGGTCAGCATGGCAGGAACGCTTCTTGTATGTTGAGCTGCTATTTCGGGATGTGGTTGCACAGTGACGGAGCTGTAGAAGGGTTGAGGGTGCCCTCGCACGCGTGAAATTGCGCAAGGGCAGAGATGTGCCTCGCCACGGTGGAGCAGACTACTGATCTTTGGGTCCATGCGTGAATCCATGCACGGTTTGCTCGCCCATGGTATGCGGAAGCTCAGAGAAACTCGCTTCTGAAAACGTCCAGAACCGTCTC
>CAJNJA010009831.1:465-40919 GCA_905231915.1 Symbiodinium necroappetens | reverse complement strand
CAGCAAAATAACTAAGACAAAACACGGAAGTACAAAAAGAGAGAAAAAGGAACAGCGAAAGGGAGCGCAAGAAAGAATACCAAAGAAGTCGAAAGGGAAATAACAGCAACATCACCAGGAATAGTGCTAAAAACGAAAAACCACGAATGAAAAATAACACACTGAGGAATCCAGGCTGCAGGGATTTTCATGCGTGATTTAGGGTACCGGCTCAGTGCCCTCAGCGACTGGCGAAAAGTCCGATGCGCCGCATATCCTAAGATTATCTTTTTAAAGCTTAGTTCAGTGCTTCATTTTCTTTTAATCTTTATTTGTTTTTTCTTGATGCTTGTTTCAGTGCTGAAGTTTTTTTGATGCTTATGTTAGTGCTTAAGTTTTGTTGATGCTTATTGTAAGTTTTTTTTGATTCTCCGGTCTAGTTTTTTTTGATGCCTTTTTAGTCTTTTTTGATGCCTCACCCTATTGTTGATATAGGAACCTTGAAAGTTCTTGGGCCCTGGATGATTTCGCTTGTTTGGGCAGAATGGGTGCAAGG
This sequence comes from Symbiodinium necroappetens, assembly GCA_905231915.1. Lineage (NCBI taxonomy): Eukaryota > Dinophyceae > Suessiales > Symbiodiniaceae > Symbiodinium > Symbiodinium necroappetens. The sequence continues at coordinate 40,384 of CAJNJA010009831.1, read as the reverse complement.
GTTCTGCTGAACTCTTCCTGGACCTGGGTGTTGATCACACGTGTAGAGGACTTGAACACAGCTTCTGCAACAGTCCATTTTCCTGACTCGAAATTGTGGCCAAATTTCTGTAGGGTAGGGCTGGGCTTAATTTCGGGTATGGACTCGTATGATGGTAGTTAGTTATGCAGTTTTCTGCATATTTCGCTGCCATCCTGAACAGCAGGGAGGTTTGGGGTTTTCTTTCGGGGTTTAGCCTGTGTTTGCTAGCTCGCCTGCGCCTGCTGCGGGGCTGGACTTCCCTAAACCCTCAAGCGTAGAAGCCTCAACCCTAAAGCCCTATGAACATCGGAACACTAGACCATAAGCCTGGAGTTCGGGGGTGCCCTCTTGCGGTTCCGAGCTTGCCAGGCACTGTCTCTGGTCAAGCTTGGCACAACGCCGATTCGCTTTCAGGACACTAAGAACCGCCGTCGGGGCGGGGAAAGGCTCCGAAGCACCTTAAACGCATACATATACATGGTATAGACCGTAGTATTTAAATTTGGAAGAGGGCTTTGGAGTATATGGTGCCATAGTTTGATACACTAAGGGATGCCCCCCGATTACTGATAGTACTCGCTTAGGCCCCTGTCTTACTGAAAGCTTCAACGAACGCAACAAGAAACCCTGAGCCCGGCACGCAAAACCCTACACCAGAAACTACCCTGCAAAACAACTGTGGGGCATAATTATGTCAATTTCTTTATAGATATATATATATAGAACCCGTAGAGGAACCCTTCTACTAACCCTTTACAGAGCCCTCAAAGCTTTAAAAAGTAGGAGGCGCAAAATCCCCTATTCCAAGTGCTAAGGCCCTCTGCCCTTAAACCCAGTTTTTGAGGCCCTAAGATTCCAGAGAGCCTTATAAGTATTGCTGTAGCAGAATGTAGGCATTCTATAGTAGGAGTTACGATTATGGTTTGGGAACGTATCCCCCAGAAAGGTGCTTAGGACAAATTTGGGAATTACCCTACCCTTCCCCGCTCTTCGCAAAACTGCCTGGGTCCGAACCCGAAGTTGACTGCCGACTTCTGTCTAAAATTTTGCGAGATCGGACAGTCATTTACCTGCTTAGGGGCTCAGGGCAATTAGGAAGGAGGATTATAATAACTGTCGTTATTGGCACCTTAAATAGGGTTATCCTAATTCCAACCTTAAGTATACGCAACCTTATTAAGTCCCATGAGACTTTACGTATATGTAGTCACCCTTGTCGTTCAGTTCCTCCTCTGGGTAATCCGAACATATTGTGCAAGAACCTAACCATACAGGATAGGGCAACCAAAGAAATGGAACTATAAGGGATACTTGATAGCTAGGAGGTTGATAGGGCTTGAAAAGGATTCGTGTCCATTAGAATCCGTATTCCCTCGTAGTCCCTGTAAAAAATTGTCCTAGAAACCTACCCCTCTAGACCCCAATGCACCCCCCCTAAATCCCCAAACCTGCACACATTTCGGCCAAGATGCTGAAGGGCCAGGTCCTCAGGGAAGAACGCCCTGAACGGCCGAACCCCGAATGCATGCATTTACTTCGAAGATGTCCTCCTCTTCCAAAGTCGCGATGAAACTTGGCGCGCCCTGTTTTTTCGGCCTGGAGTCGTTGCAGAGCCTCTGGTGTTGCGACGGCGTGTCAGCTGGCGTTCGCCATCGAAGTCGTGTCATCTACCTGGGCTACTGCGCTCTGTCCTTTATTCCGAAGCTGCTGCACATGCAGCATACCGTTCAGGATGATCAGATCTGGGAGATGCCATCCGTCACGGTGGCGGGCACTGGTGCCATGGTTCTGATGCTCGCAGGAATCGTGAGCTGGTGCTTCATGGATCATATATCGGAAGCCAACATCTACATCATAGAGGATCCGGGTGCGAGCAGACGGCTCTTCAAGTTCTTGGCCTGCACAACGATGGTCTGCTACCTGTAACTGGGCCGTGCTCGAAATAGGAGTACTATACTCTAAAGCATAACTTTGGTCAGAAAGAACTGAAACCAGACTTCCAGACTTACGTATGGCTTAAAATGGCCCGCGAGATCAGCCCAGGTATCCAGTGCTTTTCTTCGGGCATGCCCAGCTAGTGGCAGAGGGTCTTTTGGTCATCGGTGGCGTCTACTGTTTGCTCTGGGTTCCGCTTATGGACAGCTTCCTGGCCTTCTTAATCCTGGGGGTCTTGCGGTTTGAGCTTACTGGTTGGTTTTGGGGTTTCAGGGGTGGCTTTGAAAGGGTATGCAGGAGCCGAATAGACAGAGACTGCATGTAAACCCAGGGGTAGTTAAGGTTTAGAAGAACACTGTCACCATGCCTTTCCTTCCTACTCATGCTTTTGCCGTCTTCTCTCATCGTTGCCGGGCTCGCTTGTCATTTGCTGGTGCTGTCGGTGGTGGCTGCTTTTTGACGTGGCAGTGGCAGCTGTGGCAAGAGGTATTGGATGCTGGTGACTGTTTGTTTTGCTCAACATATTGCTCTTGAGTTTGGTTGTTTTGCCTTGGTGGTGGCATTGTAGTGGTCTCGCCTTGATCGTTGTCGTCGTCGTTGTTGTTGTTGTTGGTGGTGGTGGTGGTGGTGGTGGTGCCGCTGCTGCCGCTTCTGCTGTTGTTGCAGAAAAGCAGCAGCAGCAGCAGTGGCAGCACCTACACTATCATAATACAGCCCCTAAACCCTAAAACCCTAGAAGTAACCTACGAACCTCGCCCGGCATGACCGAGTTGTGAGAGCCTAAACCCGAGAAGTAAGGTTCCTCGGACACTCATTGCTTTGTGCTTTTCTGGTGCTTCCTCACAATTCTTCGGCTGGCTCTGGTGGGCGCAGAGTTTACCCGGCCAATGGAGCAACCGGTCAGCTGTTGAAGGTTTAGGGGTTTAGGGCCGTTTAGGGTTTAGGGTTTTTGTCCGAAGCTTACACTTAAGCCTACTTCATAGGATTCATAGTGCCGCATTGCAAAAGATATAATCAACCGCCCGGTTTAGGGTTTCGGGTGACCCTCCCAACATGGTTAAACACACTTCGCTTTTCTGTGAATGCCCTGAGGGTCTTAAGCGCCTACATAGGTGTTGCTGCCCCAAATCTCAACAGTAGTGCCTACCGTAGAAGCCTCACATTCTACTATATAGGTGCTGAGAACTAAGTACGAATGATAGTAGTTCCACTATAGAAACCTTACACTCTAAGTACGACATGGGTACGTAGGACGCTCTGGGAATTCAGACTCACGGCCTGCCGAAGCAGCTGCTGAGGTATTGCCTGAAGCTCTACATAGTGGAGGGCGCGATTCTGCGTTTCCTGCTCTGCCGGTACACCAAGGGCTCATTTTTTGTCCGGGTTGAGGCCGCGGGCCGTGGGTTTAGGGATTCGGGTTGCGGAACGGCCAGCAACCCCTCAAAATTCTAGGAAGGTGTAGGGTGTATGGTTCTCCCCCCCCCCCCCACACCGAGCTTTAAAATTCAGAAACCCTAACCCCTCATTCCAGAAACCGAATCGTTTGGGTGTCGCTTAGGTGTTCTTTGTCACGTTTTGGTATAGGACAGAAACCCAGGAAATACTCTCTACAGCTCACCTCTCCTTTTGTCATGGGCTTAAGCAATTTAGAGGCTACTTGAGCCCTGCACCCAACACCCTAAACCCGAAGCCGACCGCAAGAATCGACGAACTGGGGGTTCGGTCCCTGTTTACCGGAGCATGGTTGCACGATCGTTGCGTTCCCATGTGGAGGCGTGTAGTAAGGCTCGCGCTCCTCAGGGGCTTGGGGGGGGGGGGGGTTGAGTTTATGGTTTGGAGGCTTTAGGGGCTGAAGTATTTTAGGGGTTCTTGGGTTCTTGGGTTGATGGTTTAGATTTCGGGGTTTTGAGTGTAGGGGTCCAGGGCTACGTGGCCGGAAACTTTAAAGCTTAATCATACTGCACACTGAGCAGTCCATGGAGCATGCCTTTGAGTGCCGAGACAGTCAAACTCTAAACTCTGCCAACTTTGGTGCTCTTGGGATGTGTGTTTAGTGTTTAGTACAATAAAACTCCCAGGGATTATTCCAAATATGAAACCATGAACATGCTTGAAAGGGTGCTTAACCTAAATCAGTCGAAAGCTTTGTGCCAGAAACGTGCTCCACTCTGTCTTCAAGCTGCTGATGGCTCTGAGAGTCGCAGGCAGCAGCCGCCTGCCTTACTAGTTCAGGGCTTGGGAAGTAACATAGCATCGGAGAGGGCTGCAATTATTATAGGGTAACATAGCATCGGAGAGGGCTGCAATCCCCTCGTAGGGTTAGGGCTTAGAGGGTTAAATGATGCAACCCCAAACCCTAAACCCTAAACCCCAAACCCCAAACCGCAAACAAACCCTACACCGCCATCCCTTCCTCCTCTGAACAAGAAGAAGTCAAGGTTCCTTCAGTTTTTTGCTCGGCCAAATGCAGCCGAGCGGCATACGTCGCTGGAGGTGTCTCGCCTTGGTGCGTTTGGGTTTGGCATGGATTTATGGGCTCTTGCTCGTTTTTTTCGCCAGATTTTCTGGGACTGGTATGGTTTACCCCAGAAAGTTGGAACATGGGTTTAGGATGATGAGTGCTTTGATTTCCTAATTATGCTTTGCCTGAAGGGCATCCTAAACCCCCATAAACCCCAAACCCTACGTATCCCTAAACCCCCAAACCCTACGTATCCCTAAACGCCTAGACCCTATGTATCCCTACGTAGCGCTTCTCCTAACTCTGTGTGGTTTCTACGGGCCTTGGCTTGGTCCGGGGCTATGGTTCGGCCCCTGACTAGGGTTCTGAAGGGCAGTATTTAAAAAATCGAGTTTGTCATAATATGATATATGAAAATAGGATGCCATGGAATATGATTTCAAATCAGGTAGCACAATATTAATATATAAGATGATGTCATATAATACCATTTGATGTGAAACAGTATACTCTGAAGGGCTTCTGGATTCACCGAAAATAGAAAATAGAGTAGAAGTCGAGGAGTATAAGACCAGCGCTGTTCTCTCATGCTCGGCTTGTCGCTCGAACATCTACCTCGCTTTTTAGAGGCTTAGGGTTTAGGGGGGCTCATGGGTTTGGGCTTGAGGGTTGAGCTTAAGGTAGTTTTCCCCATCTGACCCTCTTAAACTTCGACCTGGCGCGGCAGCTCAAGGGCACTTGCTAAAGGGTTCCCTTCGCTCGCGGTCCAGGCTCCATGTGTAATGCGCAGACACCTGCATGAGTGCTCCTTAAGCTTAAGGCTTCAGGGCGACACGGCCATAAGAAATTCCTGACCCATCAACCGTAAGAACTCCGTGACAAAGAACAAAAACCCATGTAATAAAGAAGCCTACATACTCACAAGTACTATCCTTACCGTGACAAGTATACGAAAGTGTGCCCCGAGCCCGCAGTCTACTAAACCCGAAACCCTAAACCCCTAAACCCAAAGCCCCTAACGTACCACATGCCTCGCCTGGATTGTCCGAGTGTGAGCGCCGAAACCTAAACCCTAAACCCCAAAATGGCTACGGCTCAAGACGTTGAACGTTGCTCGTAGCTCATTTGGCAGACGCCATCCAGCTCTTGCTGGATTTCTTTCTTGCCATGGCAGTTGTGGGTTCACCGTGTCAAAGCGCTGTGGAGTTCATGGTCGCTAAATCAAGCCTTCTGAGGCTAGAGAAGCTTCCTGAATCGATTCCAGATGTCCTACCCGATGAACTGGAGGGGAAGATGCCTTTCGCAGCGTATGAAGAATTCCGTCTTTCGCTGGACGGGGAGTTTCATTCAGCTTTTGAGGCTCTGGAAGCTGTCGGTGACCATCAGTGCAAAATCTGGATGGTCGTCGTGGGCCTGGCATTCCTCGCCTTATTGCTCAGTGTGATCCTGGTGACGGCAGTGGGGCTTGTTGTCGGGCTCGTCGGCTTCATTGTGCCCATACTCGCGGCCGGTGTCATTCTCTTTGGCTGGATCGAGCTTGCTACGCGCAGACGAAAAAGCATAATGAACCAGACTCAGAGCAACATCGAGGAGGTGATGCGTGCGGCCAATGCAGCAAATCCTGCATTGCAGTGGACCATCAGCATACCGTATAGGGTCGACCAGGATTTCTGCTTCAAGGTGCAGGCAAACGTGCCCCCTGCAGAAACTGCATAAAGCCAAAGTTATGCTGCGCTTTCTTCGCGGCCAGTGCCTGTTCAATCCTTGGGTCAACCAGGTAATTCAGTGTGGCTCTCCGGTTAGAATGCTGCCTTAGCACGAAGGCAGGCAGGCGAACTGCACAGTTTCACTGTGAAAAGCTTGTCGACACTGTTCTTAATCTAGCTTGTTGAAGTGCTGCTTACGCCCACCCTCCCTAAAACAACCTAAACGCCCCCAAACGGTTAATTCATGTACGGCATTTTGCTGCAGCTTTGCAGTGAAACTCGTACTGTTCCAAGTCTAGGTGACTCCCTGCTGAGTTAAGTATGCTCGGTGGTTTTTTTTGCAGCGCGAATCACACTCTGCAGCACAGTCTTGCACTTCTTTTATCACACAAGGCTTGGGAACCCTTAGGCTATTTGGTATCTTAGTCTCATGCCCGTGACAAGGATGGTAGTCTTGACAGAGATCTTGAGCTCCGTACACTCTCTGGTTCATGCTGTCTTACAGTAGGGCTAGTTGTATGGGAGCTGATCTTTGTCATGTCGTACAGCCCGTTCTTGTACTCAAGTCTTCCTCACTTGTGGGCACATGACCTTAGCCATGCACCCTAAACCCCCTAACATCATGCGCTTTAGGCCTTCGACCGCTTGCTGCTTCGCCTTGAGACCCAGGAGGTGCGCAGTGGGGTTCTCCTAGGTAGTACTACGGTTGATGATATAAATCCTGCATAGCCGAGGAATATACCATAATTCCCATAGTTTAGGGTCCTTAAGGTCATGCAGGATTTCTATCATCAACAGTAGGGCGACCCGTTAAAGGGGACCCTTCTGAACCCTACTTGTGGCTCTCTTAAAGGGGACCCTATTGAGAATGTCTTTCTTCCCAAGGGTCCCCTAATCCTAACTACCAGGTTCTAGGGTTTAGGAAGTTTAGGTCTGAGAACCAGGCGGGCATGTACAAGTCTGCGCAAAAACGGTTTAGGGCTTGGGGTTTTGAAAGTAGGGTTTTGTGTGTGTATATTCCCCAAACAGTTCTTGCACTAGGGGCACTTTAGTCAGGCCAAGGCTCTTCGGAGAGTTTCGGCTCTTCAAGCGTCTTACGATTGAATGCTTCTTGATGAATTTGTTCAGTTTTTCTTGCAGAACGGCTCGCAAGACTAGGAGGGCTCATGAGGGCTCTTGATAAAGCGGAGGTTTTGACCCCCCCTACCCTCACCATGCTAAACCCAGATCCCTTCCAGTGACTGGGAGGTCGGATATGATAAATCATTCCGACCTGCAGATTTAACTAGAAGGGGATCTGGAGATCGGAATGGCAAATACTGATATCGCCTATATTCCACTGATTGAACTACTAGTACAGTCTAGGTAGTCAGGCCAAGTCAGGTTCCGATAACAACAAGATTTCGAACTTGGGGACCTTTATGGAACTAGTTCAAGTCTACCGCCGGCGGAGGTTCTTTGTTGGAGAGTTGTTGTTCATGGGTGTAGCGCTTTGTTGGGTTCAGAGGCTGCCCCAACAAATTTTGGAATTCCTCTAGGCCCGAGGATGTTAGCATGCCATTTCGTGTTAGTACTCAGCCCAACATTTCTTGGCTCAGAATCTAGGGCCTTTTCAAACGATTGAGGCAGTGTTCCTTGATTCGGTGGCGCTGGACACCCTCTTCACCCATCGTGTTTTTCTGAGTATAGTTATGAGGGTTCTGCTGCTTCTGCTGCTACAGGGATCCGGCTTTCGCCGTTTCTTGGTGTGGTTGAGAGTTCGTTTTGAGGGCTGACCCTGTCATGCAGGACCTTCTCTAGGACCCCATGCCAATACCCAGAAAGCCCACCAAACAGTTTTCCGACTTCAGGGAATTCGGGCTTGTGGGAACCTTACAGCACCATAGACGCCCTATAAAATGTTTCTACTGTAAGGGCTTCACTCACAACTACGTGCTACTGTAGTAGACCCATTGCAAGCAGAAAGAATGCTCAAACTTAATGTGCCGCCAGGGCTGCGTCAGCGCGTTGGACCTGGCTTTTTCCATTCGACAAAGCTGGCTCAATCGAAGGTGCCTCTCTGCAGCCCCGGTTTAGAGGTTTGGTTTTTCGGTTTGTGGTAGTCAGCACCTCCAATCACGAAGGAAGGTGCTCCTCATGAGTTCTGTGAGAAGCTCTATAAAGTTGCAGCACCCGCACGTCGTACAACATCATCGTAAGAAGCCATATGTAACTTAAACAAATACTCTGTGCATGATCACAACATACTCCCGATGCGACTCTCCTCTCAGTGAATCGACGAACACTCATTTCTTCGGAGGCAGAACCCAGACTCCTAAGTGGGAGGGGGCCTTTAGTTTCACGAATCGTTGCGGATGAAGCTCTCATCTCTGGCGTGGGCGCCCGTGGAGCTAGATGTTTCATTTTCTGTTTTGAAGCTGGCCCTGCGTCATGCTGCTATGAATCGTCCCGGCAGAGCTGGCTTTTACGGCTTCGGGTTTCTAGTCGTGGTGTATTCGAAGCGGTTGAAGTTTTGGAATCGAGTCAAAACACAAGAATGATATCACTCAGCCAAACTGAAATCGAAAGATCCTTAGGACCAGCCCTTTCCGGAAGGTTCGAGTCAAAGGTTTGAAACTCTGCCACAACAGGTCCGCCCGTGGAGGATGAAGCATCCATGCAGCCAGTTCTTTTTCGCCTTCGGAAACTTTCTGCAGTGCTTGCTGTAAGCCACCGCCTTCACATCCTTCAACAACTTTTCATCAACCCATGCCTCAGGGTTTCCCGACCGCTCATGCAATCAAGACCAGGAGGTCGCGTGCCAAGCAACAAGCGAGCGATGGCAAAAATTATGTTCATGATGATCCCCCTCCGCTGGTTATCGTTGCTAGGTGTTGGCAGTCTTGTTCGTACGAATACGATGGCGCCTCTTGCCACATAGTTACATGCGCGCGAGACACACACAGACATATACACATGTGCACGCATACACACACACACATGCACACACACACATGCATGCACACACACATGCACACACACACACACACACAGCAGCCAAAGAAGCATCACGGCCAGGTTGCTGATTCCGCAGACACATCTGCCTAAGTCGTGTCTCCAGAATTTGGATGGAAGCTTCTTTCGAGGTTTGTGGAGCCCATCCAGGGAGAGGGTGGCGTGGTTCCTGGAACCGTCGAGCCACCTGGCACGCAGTGAAGTCAGTTCCCAGGTACTGTCAAGGCATGATCAGATCTTGAAGGAAAGGATGTTCGAGAGGATGACGCAGCCCATGGACGAAGCGGAATAGTGGAAGCATAGCGCTGCCCCTGCATCTCTCGATTTTTCAGGCATACCCATGGCCATGATCGAGTTATCATTGCCTTTTGTTTTGCAGCCTGGTGACAAGCGACGCAGAGCAGCATCACAGTTCCTCTGAGGTTCATGACGGCTCTGCGAAAGCGCTGCGACGAGGCGCGTTCCGGAGTGCTCCGGAAGATCGGTCTACGCCATCTCGACGAGTCTTCTACGGCGTAGACAGAATCTGCGGGCTTCTGGTGTTGGTGACCGGACATGGCACAGACATGGGCAAAGTTGCAGGGTCTTGCACATTCCCGTGAGCAGGGCTGGTGGGAGACCGCTGTCCATGACTTTGCCTGCAGCCTGGCAGGTGGGAGCGCTGCTGGTTTTTGACGAGGCCAAGAGTCCTTCGGTTTCCGGGAGAGCATATTGCTTGCATGGTCAGGTCATGTCAGGTCACACGTGCTGAGGTCGCCGCACTTTCACGGGTGCCAGAAAAGTTAGACGCTTGAGCTTTGAGGGAAAGCGTAAATGGCCCGCCTGCACCAAGTCGCGCTTGAAGGCTTGCATTTCAGAGTGTTGGTCGCCTTCTCGAAGCTTGGAGGTCCCGCAGTGGAAGAAGGGGTGACGTTGTTTCAATATCTGGACGGGGAAATCGCTGTAACGTAGACCGAAAGCCCAGATGAGAGCCGATAGGTGCAGTGTGGGCTCGGCCGCAGCGGCAAGCTCTTCGCCTACGTCCTTTGGAGCAAGTGAGATCAGAGGCTCAGAACTGGGTGCTTGGATGTGAGGCCCTAGGCAAAAAGCAGTACAGAGGTCCCCATACACTATACTCTTACTGAAGGTGTTTTTCTTCTACTTGCACTGCGTCTTGCACCTTATGTGTGATCTGCTCTCGATCTCCATTTGGTTCCTACCTGTTCGATCGTCGGGTTTCGGCAACACGCAGCTAGCGTCCACGCAAGAGGCTCCAGAAGCTCAGTGCGGTCGTCATGTCATCTTTTCTGGCCGGCTGTTATCTGTGCAGTATGCAGGGAATGTCATGCGTGGTACTGGCCACGAGCAGCTGGCATGCGATTGTTTCCGTGCATCTTCCGCACCTCCAAAAAACAAAATGATGTCGCTGACAGCGCCATGCTTTCGGTCCGGCTGCGCGACACGTCGTGCAACGCCAGCTCAGGAGCTGTCAGGCGTGAAGCCTGACATGATGACCCTGGCGAAGCCGCTTGCAGGTCTCATGCTTTCATTTCCCGTCGCCAGGAAGCAGTGACAGAGGTTCCTTTCTGGGTATAGTTTCTCTAGTTGCCACACTCAAACACGGTGTCAAAAGTCGGTTCGTGGATACTACAGTCGCGGTTGTCTTGGCCGTTGCTGATTTGGGTTTCGGTAGATTTGTGCAGGTGGCTTGCCTATCGGCGCCGTGCTGCTCACGGAGGACGGACAGGTGTTGGTTATATTTTGTGATCTTCTAGGATGACTGGGGGAGGGATCTTCCATGATGATCTTAGCCAGCTTTCGGGAAAGCGGCATGCTCTGTGAAGGAAGTGGCGGCCTGCATCAATCCAGGCGATCATGGAAGCACCTTCGCAGGCAGTGCCTGAAGCAGCCCCCCATCGCTTCTGCCCGTTTCGTGTTGTATCTGAAGCAACTGTGACTGTGCTCCTGTGCCAGGCGCTCCGCTCGTCTGCTCGGCAGCCCGCTATGTGGTGGGCCGTGTGGCCCAGGAGAGCTTTCTGAAGAATGCTCCTGCGGCTGCAAGAGGGCCTGCTTTGTCTCTGTGTCAGTGCGTGCTTCCGGGCAGGAGCTGCTTGGGCCTCTTGGGTCTCCTTCGTCGTTTAGATCCGAGTCCTGTTTGAGGTTGAGGAGACAGGCGCCCGACTCAAAGCCGGCCTTGAGAAGCTGGCCGCGTCCCGGCAAACATCGGCAGGATGCTGCAAAGGGGCGCTTCAAGGGTTGCTTGGAGGCTTTGATGAGACTCCGGATGACTCCGGTGAGGGGCCTTCGGCAGTGGGTTCAGCCATTCACCGGTCTGAGCCGAACTTTGGTTGCTTAAGGAACCGCATGGCCTTGCTGTTCGCGGCACCGGGCTTCTTCTGGGCATCGTGTGCCGCGGATGGTTTACAGAACAGGGACCGAAGTGGAGGCATGTTGCGATTTCGGAAAGCGGAAGCTAGGCGCAAGGTAGGCGCAACTTGCACAGTTTTGCGCCGCGCTGCCCGTCCCGGGACCTTGAAGCTCTTCCATGTCCGTGACTGCCCTTGAGCCAAGCAGCGCTGCCATAGGGCGCGGAGCCGCGTGTGTTTGAAGCCGACTGAGTCCAGGTTCGACTCCGCTGAGACTTGTGGGGCCGTGCAGAAGAAGGCGAGTCGCCCGGAGTGCAAAGTAGACCACGTTCTGCTGACGCGCTAGCCGCTAGATGACTACAGGTTTCGCATACGTCGACGGACACAAGCACTTCTTGTACCTCCCCGATGCGTGTAGGCGTGTGAAAGTAACTCTGCGAACGTGAGTGCTCCTAGCTATGTCGTTGCAATCTCACCATGTGGCTTCCATATATCTTCTTGGCTTTCGAGCTGCCGTTCGACCAATTCAAAGCCATCCCAGGACTCGGATTCAACCAAACGGCAGCCGAAGGTTCCTTCAGGCGCTACCTGTCCTCGACCCATGGAAAAGTCCTCGAACCCAAGCATACACCAACCTTAATCGCCTCCTCAACGCAGACATTGCGAGGCCGCCGAAGAGAAACTCCTCGCCGCTGGGATAGTCGTATTGTAGTGCAGCTGCAGAGCTGCTGGCGTCATGATTCCACCCTCCGGTGGTGCTTCCAGATGCTTCGACTGTACGGAGCACTTGCAACCTCCTTGGACTGAGGTGCTCACTGCGGGCGCGGGCAATGTGCTTCGCATCGCCCCCGCACTTACGGTGACTTGGAAGGATCTCTGGGTTTGTGGCCGCAGGTGAGTCGATAAGTGAGCATGTGGGGGCAATGCGGCACTTGTGCTATGTGTCTGGGAGCATCAGCCATGGACGGATACTGTGTTGTATGTTCTTAAACCAGCTGGCTACTGCCATGCCTTCCGGGACAGCTGACTGCGAGAGTTTCCGACTTGCGAGGGGTGGACGACGTACCAGGTCGTACCATCAAATAATTCAACAGCCATACTGCTCGGAATGGGTGTTTTTGCTTCTGCGGTCTCGGTCTGTGAACTGCGCCAAACCGTACAAGCAATGAGCACGTGTCGACAGATCTACAATCTGCCGATGCTGCAGCCCTGCTCCGTGTTCTAATGCTCTCTAGACTCTGTTGAGCCTTGCGGCTAAACATAGCGCTGGATGCACAGACATAAACGAACAGAAATAATGCGAGTGCATTTGCAGAACCTAGCTTGTCCTCAGGTGGGACCCCAGGACGTCGACGTCGATGATGCTTTGGGACGCCTGGAGAAGGCGCCGTCTTGGCACAGCGGCTTCGGGCGTGGAGCTTCCACAGCGGCAGATGGCCGATTCGAAATTTCATACAGTGGATTCAAGATGATTCAAGCATATTCACGCTTCTTCGACGTATGTCTGATCTCTCCGATCTTCCATGAAGCACGCTCCAGGCCTTCGATGCCGTCTATGCAACGGCGGCCGCCTGACGAAGTCAAAGCTCACACTCTTGCCTGAACATTACCCGAGGAGGACGGTCCACTTGCAAGAATGCCGCAAAAAGTGCACTCGGAGTCGGAGCCTTCACTCATCTCAGATGCATCAGTTAAATGATGTGAAACACGAAGCGCAGACTCGTCGCCGCACTCGATGGTCCTTCGAAATCTAGCAAAGCAAGCCGCGAGTCAAGTGCCGGATTGCTCGGGACAACTGCAAGCAGGCACTTTCGTCTCTTGGTTGTGCTTCATGCCGAAGGGCTCCAAGGGCCCAAGATATCCGCTGGGAAGACTTTTCTCAGGGCTTGAATTGTGCTTCAACACAGAGGATTGATGTCGAGCGGATATGTGAACCCTTGGGAAGTGCAAAGGCAATTATTGTGTGCTCTGTACAGTGTACAGGCCAAACTGTGTGCAAATCTCAGTGGCCCCGCACAGCGCACTTGAGCGTAGAAAGGCTATGTCGGCTATGTCAGTCACGATCCGGAATCAGCTAATACAGGTTCCCACCACCAGCAGACCGGTAGCAGGCAACAAGCAGTTCGTCCAGACAGGCGGTTCGTATTTGTGCGATCTACTTTTGCATTTTGCGTACTTCCATTACACTGCCGCAATGCGCGCAGCCGCTGCAAGGTCGTCAGTACCATTGACAAACAGAGACTCAAAAACACTTCTACACTAGGCATTTGCATCTTAACACCACTTCCGAAGTACACAGCCCTTGGATATGTTTCAAGCGCTGTCTGGGGGGGGGCTTTGGCGTTGTTCATCTATGGACCTCCAAACAATTACTTTTGGCTTGCCTTGCGAAGGGAGTATAGAGCCCCAGACAGGCTTCAGTGTAGCCAAAGCCAAACCGTATGATAACTCACCGGGACGGGATCTGTGCCACTTCCAGCATTCGCTTCGGGTTCATCAGGCCCCGGGTGCCGGGACCTACATCTTTCTTTGCCCTACCCGTGGCACTCATGGCGTCGGTGGAAGGGACGCGGCGCTTTCTGCAACGTGCCGCGGGGCGTCAGGCGCGATGGTTCTGTCCGTGCGAGCAGATGTGTCCTTACATCGCCAGAGAAGGTAACGGGAGGGACGGAGAGGGAGAACAAGAGAACGAAATACATCCAGATCGGTTTGTGGTTTGATGGGTTGTCTGTTTGCATTGCTTAGGATTGCACACCCCGCATCTCATCAAAGGCATTCGCAGGTCTTGACTTGGTTTGTCCTTTACCTGTCAATCGAGCTCTCAGTCTCCTCATAGCATCGCATAGCACGACATGGAAAGAGAGCTCGCGAACCAGGGAAGTGGAGTAGGCGAGATACAGCGGGTAGGACAAGTGGTTGATTTGGAAAAGCCTGCAGACGACCAGTTCAGCGGCTAAGTTTGCTTGACAGCAGCTCTCTGATCAGGCCCTTCATGCTGCCAATGCACGGCAGCTGGGACCCTTCGCGTGCACTGCGGTCGGCTTCGGGCAAGTTCTGCTTTGAATACCGCAAAACGAGCTGGGACCCGGTTGAATAGCCAGTGCCAAGTCCCAACCTCAAAGTAGATCAGCGCCAATGTGGCTCATGCCTCGACTGCACAGACTTTAAGAGTCGTGCAGGTGGGCTTCGGAGCTTACCGACTAGAGTCGGAGGCACAAGTACCAGCTCTGCGACAAGCCCTCAAAGTGACATGGCCACAAGATTTAGAAAGATGCAAGTCTGAATTCAAGCTGCCATTTACACAGAGCTCGAAGTGGTCCAAGCCTCTCCTCCTGCCGTTCATGTCTTTTAAGATCCCATATGGGTGGTCTGGTGCATGGAGTGTTTCAATTCTCGTGACACCCACCCCAAGCATTACCACACCACGGGTGTTTGAAAGGCTGCGAGGAATCCAGGCCTGCCCAATCCACCCAAGTTCCGGGGAACGGGGGGGACGTGGCGGCGGTGGGTGGAGGGCAGGTGGGCACGCAGCAGCATCTATGTGTAAGGCATGTAAGAAGGACGATGTCGGTCAGTCTGAGTGCAGCACGCAGCACATCGTCAGCGCACCTATATGAACTGAACCGACAAGTGAGTTTGAGGTGATGAACGTGGTGGACACCTCAAGCCACTACGCCTCCGGCCTTTCCGAGCGTCTCGTGGGCCGTGTACTTCGTGAGGCACTCTTGCGAATTCATGCTTGGGTCTTTCCGGTTCCCCAAGATTCGACCAATGGTTTCAGGAGTCAGGGCATCGTTTCGCAGCTGGATGTGTTCCAGCTCGTTCTCTGACATGAAACACACTTCCTGGAACTCTCAGTTCTTCCTGGAACGCACTGCCTGGTCAGTCGATTGTTTGGAGGTGCCCCACTGCAAGTTGCATCATGTCACGCAGTGGGTGCAGACACTGGCACATATGTCATCTGAAGTCCCAGTGGGTCCCGGTACCTCAACGGTTTGAGTGCTCACCGCAGGCTGAGGAGTCGAGGGAACTCAGCCGAGAGGAGGTCGTCGTTTGCACGAAGGTCCGAGAATTGTAGCCCGGGGGTTGCCCGTTGCTGGTGGTGCACCAGAACATCCGGCCTTTTACGGTGCGCACCGATTGCCTGCATGCTTCAATGACGAGCTCGAGCACGTTTGCTGCTCACATTTGATTTATCAGAAGTTCCGATCCCACTCAGAGCGCCCAAGCACAAGCACTGCAGCTCAGTGAAGTCCATGGCTTGTAGGTGCACCGCAACTTGGTATCTTGAGCCAGGTGGGCCACGTGAGTAAAGGTCAAGATCCTCCCAAGGGAGCTGCACCCTTGCTGCACTGACCATGGCCGATTGCATGTTCGGAGTTCAGCATCGATAACTAGTTTGGTTCGCCGCTTGGCAATGGGAAGCTGGGAGACTGTGCTTGCCAGAGTAGCGACACCTTGCAGTCATTCAGCTGACCTTGCGAGAAGACTGCATTGGATGCTGAGTGTTTCTTGAAAAGCCAGATGCTGTGGAGAAGGTAGAATTCGCTGCCACACCGCTTGGGGGAAGGCTGAGTTTCGGATGCCATCTGCATAGTGGACGGGGTTACTTGCGGACTCAGGTTCCCGTTGGGGCCCACAAAGGCGAGGGTGGCGCCCAGGCTGGCTGAGTGGCTACTTTCAAGTTTCAGGAACCGTGGGGTTGAGATATTCCGTCGGCTTGCGTAGTTGATCTGTGTTCCCAACCTCGATCGTGCCGCATCCATGTGAAGAAGACTGACGCACACCTGGAGATACAACAGCCTTGAAGCTACTCGGGGTGATACTTTATCCTCCGGCCGCGAAGTATTCCACATGGTCGGCTGGCAACGACGATGTAACACGCAGCATAGTCTCGCCCAAGACGTGGCCAAGTTAATCGTTCCAGCCTGTACAGGAATCATCTGAGTCAGAGCTTTGCTGGATCCTCCCGCCAACATTTGTGCTGCAAGATTCTTTCGTTGTCCATCGCTTGTGTTCGGAGCTTCTGACAAGAGACAGAGTGTTCGTGGAGACTGCATAGCTTAGAAGCTGGTTCACTGTACAATCCAGTCAAGCGAGGGGGCATTGTCTAAAGGAGGGCGGAGATTTATTGTAGGGACAGCAAACTAGGACGAGTAACCGTGCACTCCGGACATTGATGTGCAGCCTTGGTGCCACTTTCCATGCTTTGAGCCGTGCATCCGTCTCTTACTTTGGAAACCGTCTCCTGCAACTGTTGTAGGACGTTGTTATTCCATTCTTCCTAGAAAACATGTCCTCCGTGGATTCGCTTCGCTTCCGAGAGGACGACTGGCACTGCATTTCGCCTCCTTTCGTCTCCGAGGAGGTCCGAGCCTGCAAGGAGTCCCGCAAAATAGAACGAGGGCTACACTCTTGTCGTTGGATCTGCTTATGGCGTGGCCTTTCCTCCGAGCTCTTCTGAGCCACCGCAGGTCACAGGCCCCTCTGCATTTTTGTAAACGGATGTTCTCTAGGAGCGGCTTGGGACGAGCCCGGACTTCGTGCTGCTGCACAATCCGGAGTATCTGCTGGCGGCCCGACTTCAGCAGCAGGCGCCCATTGCGGACGCTTGGGACGAGATGTACCAGGCACCGTCATCGTGCAGGATGCGTCTACTCACGAGTTTACAGCCACGACATGACTGGCATGAAGCGCGCGCGAAAGCCAGCGATACAGCAAGCGGTTTTCAAGCAGAGACGGGTACGTCGACCATCATACACGCGGTTCCATGCCACATGTCTGCACCACTCTTGCATAACAAGTAGCTGTTAAAAGTAGCTCTGCCGCCTATACATGCTCATGCAGGCACTTTTCGAGTCCTTCAAGGCTTTGGAAATGCTGTGCAGCCCGGCCAGAGGGCAGTAGACCAAGCTTTTGCTTGGTTTGAGGATGTTTTTTCAGGTTCTTCCAGACTCGAAGCTCGCTGCCTGTCCGCGGGAGAACACAGCCCACTGGCACTGCAAAGATCCACCATCACCGTTCATCAACAAAACCGACTGGCATGTCGCGGTTCGAGGGCATCAGAGGCAGCAGTGCACCAGCGCAGGTCTGACTAAGAAAAGAAGCAGCCGCACCACTTAGGCTTTAAGAATCGACACGCTGGAGCCCGTAGCTGTAGGCAGCGAGGGCATCATTGCCGGTGGCTACGGAGTGACCTGGCCAGGCGTGTGTTGATTAAACGGGGCTCCTCTAAACAAGGTCCTACTGGTCCCGACTCTCGTTCTCTTCATTTGCTCATGCCGTTGTCCGTGCTTTTGACTGCCTGAGTACATACGAGGAATGACGATATGGCAGAACATGGCATGTATAGTCGTAATCCTGAGCCATGGACCCAGCATCGGGGGTTTGCCGTACTTGGGTTCGGTGCATCAGTTGACACCATTGATCGAACCCAGGGCAATCAAACGTTGCCTATGTTTGCACGCATAAGGCGAATTTCCCTTGGCGAAACCGCTAAGGTCAGCAGCAACTTCCTCTCCTGCATGTTTTCCGTGACTGGGAGGGCCAATCTCTACGAAGCTCTCGTTCTGGATCGGGTGGCTTGGCTTACGCTGAAAAGCCTTAGGATTTGCGCTCAATGAAGCAGAAGCTCGCCTTTCTTCCAAGCACTGGCTTCAAGAGCTCCACTGTACAGGTGGCCTGTAAGATTCCATGCGCGGGGGCAGAGCAGCCGTTGGTTCATGTTAAGTGGCCAGAAGCTTCCAAGATCTCGCAACCAATGCAGGTGGCAGATGCAGCAGCTGCCGCAGCGAACCTGGACACAAAGGGTACTGCTGAGGATTACCAATTGGACCTGCGTTTTGTGTCCAGGTTGTGGCATTTGATGCAATGT
This sequence comes from Symbiodinium necroappetens, assembly GCA_905231915.1. NCBI lineage: Eukaryota > Dinophyceae > Suessiales > Symbiodiniaceae > Symbiodinium > Symbiodinium necroappetens. Next base: position 22,048 of record CAJNJA010009831.1, on the reverse strand, counting down.
CGAGTTCTTTTCTACCGGACAGGTCCGAGTAGTGGCAGCGGACTGACCTTTGGCATCATCCAATCTTTTTCGAACTTGTTGAGGCATGACGTAGTTACCAATCACCAATCTTATCACGCAGCGCAAGAAAACGCCACCAAAGCTCATGCTTAGTCCCGGTGGACGGCAACAGTTGCATCACCACCTTGCCTACGAAGCTTCTGAGCCAAGGGCTGATGTGGGAGTGGACTGCCATTTCAAGCTGGCTCAGCTTCCTCTGAGCTTGGGCTGCACAGATGGCAAGGGCGAAGAGTAAACGCGAACGTAGCCTAGCTGCACCCAGGAACGCTTTCGAGGGCGGCGCCGTGCTTGGTCGAGGTAAAGCTGTAGAGGCCGGCATGAAATCACGTGGGAATCTTGGGTTGGTCAGTGGGTGCTTCCATTGCTTGGTGACTCTGCAGATCTGCCAACCAGCACATGATGTGTTGAACTTTAGACATCGCTCGGCTTAGGCTGTGCTGCTTCAGCTCACCTGAATGTGCCGATCCACAGGTTTGCCCTGTGAGACTCATGACAGCTTGCCTCGTGAAGCCAGGCAGAGCGAGATTGCGATTTGGCTACGCGGCTCGGGATTTCTCTCGTGACGAGCTTGGGCACAGAACTTCTAAAGCCATTGTAGCGTAAGCACAATTGGAAAAGGAATGCCTCCATGGTACAAGCTAACAAAGCTTTTTGCCGGGCTAGTGCATGATCGGTCAGGCATAGCCGGTTGGTTGCCGACTGCTTGCAAGCGCATGGTTTGCATGCTTGATCTGCGTGTATCTGTAGGCCGTCATTTACCTAATTACAAGATTACCCACCTACTGTACTGGTACCGGCGCCATTCGAGGAACCGACCGTTGAACGCGTTGCCGATGATTCTTGGATGGACGAGAGTTTGTTTTCTGCCACAGTATGCTGGCAAACCCTGACGTGCACGCCCCAATCATCTTGGCTTCACGCCGCGATGCCGTAATTTGTTGGAGGGAGGTGGGAAAGTGGAACAGTTCCCGAAATTAGCGCCTTTCCTTGGCAAATTGATTCGGCGGCTGCAACTCCCATCCTCCTTCACGGATAAAACGTGCCAAGACATGGTAAATGCTTCGTAAGCTTTGGGTTCCTCCAGCCATGCATACAGGCACACAGCCTCGGAATCTTAAGCTGCCAAGCTCTGAGACTCTGAACAACACACGCACAGCAGGCCCAAATCCCAGGATGCTCACAGACTCATTAACGAGCCTGCTAAGCTGTCACTACAGAGGTTTGTCAGCCATTAGACTCCAAATCAGCATCGAGGCCCGGAGTTTCTACTGGCGACTGGGGCCGTGGGGGCGCCTCGCATCTCCAGCTGCGAGAGGCGAGGACAGCTGGGTGGTTTTGCGGCTTAGCGCTTTGTGTTTTGGTAGGACGGTGGCCGATCGACTGCACGCAGTTTCACGGCTTCAGGCGAAGCCGATGGGCACAATGGCATCGCTCCTGAAGCAACTGGGCAAGTCTTTGGAAACAAACCGATGTTCATGTGCTGTTGTTGCTCAGTCACTGCCATGGCAGAACCTCGTAGGCAGGTATTCAAGGCCTCCCCAACATCAACGGGCACCTCGGGATCGATCAAGTTGCAGAAACTAGTGACTTCGCGGATGAGATGCGCTCACCACGGTCGTGATGGGTAGCTTTCTACAAAGAGGAGTTTTCCACTTGCTGTATGTCGCTCCGGCCAGTCTGCATGCCAAGCAGATAAATCGCGAGTCGTCCGAAGGGCAACCTGCATGTCGTTCGACTGCGCCTTTTCAGAGGGTTGAAAAACACTCATTGACTCTTCGCCCCACTAGTTCAGCAAGAAGCTCGCCGATCCAGGCGTGTCCTGTGTGAATCTGCAAATCTGCCGGAGGCGCCACTGCAACAGCTGCTTGGTGGAAAGTCTGGAAAGTCCATATAATATAGTAATCCATAGTCACTTGCCTTCATGACGAGTTCATGCACCCCTCTAGCGTGCTGCGAAATAGGAAATCAAGCTGCCATGCAGTGCTTTGCCTTGCAGACGATGCAAAGATGAGACTGAGACATGCCGAGGATTGCACTTCGCCTGGCGCTGTCAGCACCTGGAGTCGCCTGCACTCTGAACGGCGTCCGCCAGCCAGCCTACGTCGAAGATGCCGCGCAGGTGAATCTGTCAATAGTGAGTCTGCCAGGACGAGTATGGTTAAGCCCTGTGATCAGCGAAAGCCTGCAGACAAATCCGACCCCGGTTTTGTTTGGAGTGTGACCCAGCACTTTCCAGCACCCTTGTAATTATGAGGCTTCTGGGCTGCGAAAACCCTCTATACTGTCCTGACATGGGCCTATTTTGCTTACTGACCAATCAACCGAGAAAGCCTTTGCCGCAGGTCTTGCAACTGGAGCCGCTGCTTGGATGGTATTCTAGGGTTTCCTTAGCAGCGAGCGGATGGATGTTTCCGGACCATCGTGCTTCGTGCAAGTTTGAGGGAATAGGATCTTGAACAGTTTTCCTCACGAAGTGCAAGCCATGTAACTCTAAACATGGAGACCAAGTGCAAGCGGATGGATTGAGAGAGCGATTGGAGGGAATCCCAGAGGTTGCTCCAGCTCGTGCCCTGTTCGTTCATCACACTCACCGACATTGAACATTTTCCGCTTGAATCCACATGCTGCGACTGACCCAAGCACTTTGTACACATCCAAGTGCAGACCTGGGTAGACGCTGCTACTGCAAGGATCAGCCATCAAGATGTGGAGAAGGCCTTGTTGGCCGTGCGGTCTTTGGCCGAAGAGCTCGGCTGCGACACGAAGCAGCTGTGGTAAGCGAAAAAGACAGCGCAGGTCTGCATTAGTGATGGGGAGGCCTTCCTTGAGCGACGCCGAGTGCTAATACACCCGTGTTATTAATAGCGGGTTATATTCAAGAAGCTAAGACCACAGATCCTGTCTCCAACAGACACAACAAAAGATAGGATCAGAGTGCACGATGAGCGGATATGTTCGTGGGACGGCATCCCGGTGTGTTGGCTGTGGCACTGAGGCCACGACATGTGCGCCTTGGCTTGAGTGGGCTTGATTGTGGCTCCTGGGAAACCAGAAGGGCTTCGCAGGAATCCGGTCGTCTCACTGGCTTGGGATCGGTAGGAAGGGTGTTTTCCGACTCCATGTCACCTCGAAATCTCCGAGACACACCTCTAAGACTCCAAGAAGACTCCGAGAAGAGACCTCTGGAGTTCGGCAGCCACCAAGTCCTGCGACCGCACTTGCACATGTCACACAAGAGCTCTTCGGCGAGAGCGGCAAAAAGGAAACAACTGGGTCATGTGGGATCCGGAGGACTTGTGGAACCCCGAACGAAACCTGGAACAATTAACAAGAGGCTTCGTTTCGCTCTTCATACCCGTGAAATTAGGGAGATCCGCACTCGTGCAAACTTCGCTACATTAGCAGTAAGTAGCTTCAAAGCCGTCTGAGATCTTTGGTGCCCTCTGTCGGAGTGCTTTCACCATCCCAGCCGGTTCGGTGTGGAATCAAGGGTTCTGATCCGAGCCCGAAGAGTCAACCACACCACTTCTACATCATGCTACTGAGCGTGCATCTAGAATCTAGACAGTAGATTTGGACACCATGCAACACGGGCACTAGGTGGGTCATGAGGGTGAAGTCTTCTCATGTGCGCAGGACAGCTTGCTTCCTGGACGGGGCTCTTGACAGCCTTTCCACTCCAGTTGCAACCCATGTGCATGAAAGCAAGGAAGATCTTCTGCACTGCTACCTTTCTCATACCTGCACACGAGTGAGTAGGTGTGTGCATACTACGTGTACACACATGCATGTATATACAGGAACACATAAATACATCCATGCATGCAGACATACATACCTACGTACGTACGTACGTACGTACATACATACATACATACATACATACACACTTTGTACAAGCGTCATCATGCTCTCTACCTTATCGAATATCCTTAACTATATTTGGATTGGTCTCCAAAATCTCTGATTACAAAACTGTCATCATGATCTGTAGCACCGCAGTAAGGCAAAGAGAACCTTCGGTATGATTGAAATGTCGCATGAACCCCTGTGAGCCGTCATGATCTGTATCACCGATTTTTGCGACCATTAAACTCAATGTCCTCTGCGTGTTGGCATAAATGCCCCTATGCAAGCATCATCGTGATCCGTATCGCCACATTAGAATTACCTCGGAATGTTCGCATAAAGCGCTCGGACACGTGGCCTCTTCCAGACTTCACGTCGAAGCTTGTCAATACCGATGGAACCATTCATCCCCTTCATCATGTCCTCGGTTTGAGTGTGTCTCTCGGGACTTCCGAAACACCAGGGCCCGAAACAATCCTAAACACTAAGCCTTATTAAGCCATCCCAGAAGCCCCAAACAACAGAAACTGAGACCACACGCCCGAAAGGCAAACAGCCTTAAATGTCTTAGTCTGTTGTTAAGTTCATTCAAACCATACGTAAAACCCGTCATCACGTTCCGTATCATCAGCTCAACAAACTATCTTTATTGTCGTGTTCATGTTAGCCTAGACGCGTAATAGCTGCATTGTGGCATCATTGCGGGCTGTATCGTCACCCTTCAACATCCTGGGTACTGGTCAAAATAAACCTAAACCCACCCAAGAAAATGGCTGCTTGTACTCACCCTCCCATAAACCTTGAACCCTATCAGAGACCCCAATAGCCCTGAAATTAAATTGAATATTATCTAGTCAGGACGATGGTCAGTCCTGCCTATGTAACTCTACTACCAGCGCTTACTATATATTGATGCAAATATTTCCACCAATACGCTCTCAAGCTTAGAGCTAAGCTGACTTGAAGTAGTTATGCTGAATCCTTGTCGGTCCCCGTCACTGTCACATCTACCTGCGATGTGGATCTAAGCAGCAACCCTAATATCACCTAAACTTATAGCCTAATCAGCTACAATAAGCTCGACGATTGAAGCGCATACTAACTTCAATGGCAACTCCAACAGTGAGCGACCTTCGCAGCAAGCCGAACATTGGCCTCAACAAAAGTGGTATCAGCACTAAATTCTAAAATACTACTCGCAGATGTATCATGAGCATTCTTTATAATGCCAACATCGAACGCTATGTGTCAACACTTCTCACACCAATAGCAGCACTATATCAATCGTAAGTGCCTCTATACAAAGCAAAAGAGTGAACAGGAACATCAATGACAGGAATTGTGATGTCTTAACAACGCCAACCCCAAAATAAGCTTTGGCGTTAGCCTTGATACGGTTCCACGGTGATGATATGACCTTGGGTTCTCAATGCCCTGAGATTACTTGGTAAACCCTTAGAAGAAATGAAACCCCGTGAAAACATGCATGTGCATCCTGCAGGCCTTCAGGAAACCTTTCTGCTTAACTTTAAAATAGCCCTACGATAGCCCGGCAAAGGCCTTAGTAGTAACGTTGGCCTACTACGACAGTTACTATGGTTGATATGTGATTAAGAATCAGCTCAAATGAAGAGAATCCTTATCGCACCGCCCATTACTAGCTCTTAGTGACTTAGTCATTCGACTTCGACAATGATCACCCAGCTGCACAACAAGTATGGGTGAGCCAAGCGTCTGAGTGCTATATTGCATGTCGAACTTGGTATTCGCCCTTTTTAATAATCGCCCAGTGAGACTACTACTAAGGCTTGCACTAGACATGTGGATTGCAAATCCGTAAACCTTCGGACCATAGACTCGTACTCGCATGAGATCCGACATAATCGTACCAAAGTCTTCGCAGCTAAAGCTTAAGCTCTTAGCCCATACATTCTTGGTACATGCATACATATATATATATATGCTTATAGATATGTAGTATAGACACAATGTGTGTATACATACGTACATTTACATTTACACACACGTATATGTACATATGTACATATGTATGTATGTATGTATGTATGTATGTATGTATGTACGTACGTATGTATGCATACATGTATGTATGTATCAATGTAATGCAATGTAATGTAGTGTAATGTAGTGTAATGTAGTGTAATGTAGTGTAATGTAGTGTAATGTAGTGTAATGTAGTGTAATGTAGTGATGTAGTGTGATGTAGCGCAGCGTAGTGTAGTGTAGTGTAGTGTAGTGTAGTGTAATGCAATGTAATGCAATGTAATGTAATGTAATGTAATATATGTACGTATGTATGTATGTATGTATGTATGTATGTATGTATGTGTGTATTTATGTATGTATGTATGTAAGTGTGTATGTATGTATGTATGTATGTATGTATGTATGTATGTAGTTATGTAGTACATGTAAGCGTATATGTACAGACACACCTACACACGTACATGCGGCGCACGTGCGTACGAGAGTACGTACATACATAAACATATTTGAATTTATTTTTATATTTATATGTATATTTATATACACGCTTGTATACACACACACATACATGCATACATACATACATACATACATACACCCCAGACCGAGCTCTCGAAAGCCTCCAGGTTTCACCGGGCATGCGCCAAAGCGCGCACGCCGCCCCCCAAGGCCGGCCGCCGTGGGTTGAGATCGAGGGTTTGCGGGTTCATAGGTTCAGAGCATAGCTTTCACGGCCCCCATCATCTTGCCCAATATAGCAGCTTCCCTACATCTCTGAAATATCCAGCTGATCCCAAGTCGTTTTTTTCCGGAGCGGACACCGTAGCTCTCTTAGGGGATTGTGGGGCCCTGCAACATGTGAGGAAGCCCTTACTACTTGAACGGGAAGTCAGTCTTTTGGAGCCTTGCATCCCCATACCAGCAGGCAGAGCCCTGCAGCTAACTTTTGCCACCTTGGTAGACCTCAACAAAGGAACCAACCATGCCCTGCAGGGGGGACTTTGTTTCACGCCGCCGGCCGGTCGTCCAAGACGTCTTACCTCGGCTGAGAATCGCGTGTTTTTTTGGAGTGAGGTTTGGGGGTTACGTTGTCATGAACATGTGAAGGGCGAGGTAGATGTTGTCGTGGTTGCGGGCGTTGCCTTTGCTTGTGGGTGTGGGTTTGGTTGTGCCCACACATAGTTTCCGTTGTTTTGGTTCTTGCTGCTTTGACAGCTGTTGCTGTTTTTACTATTCGTATTGCTGTTGCAGCTGTTGTCACTGTTGCTGTTGCTTTTGCTGTTGTTCTTTTTTGCCGTTACTGTTGTTGCTGCTGTTGTTGGTGGTGGTGGTGGTGGCGGTGGTGGTGGTGGTGGCGGAGGTGGTGGTGGCGGTGGTGGTGGTGCTGGTGGTGGCGGGGGTTGGCGTTGGGATTGGGGTTGGTGTTGGTGGTGGTGGTGGTGGTCGTGGTGGTGTGGGTGCTGTCGGTGGCGATGGCTTTGATTGCTTGTTGCGTGTTGTGCCTATGGGCCTATTGTTTGTTGTAGGTTGATTGTTATTTGGTGGTAGGTGGCTACAATTGGTTGTTGGTTGTTGTGGTCGTTGTGTTTGTTGCACCTGTTGTGGCTGTGAGTTGGTGGTTGTTGTGATCGTTGTGATCCTTGACTGTTGATTGCTGGTTGTTGCTGTTGGTGTTGGTGTTGTGGTGCTATCGCTGTTATTGGTGTTGCTGGCGCTATGGTGTTATTTTATGGGTGCTGTGGGTGGTGATGGTTGTGAACTCCTTTTTTGCTCAGGTCCGCGGCCGCTGCGAAGTCGCCGGCACCAGCTGCCTAAGCCACTGGGGCCGGAGCGACGATGGCGTGAGCCTGGCGGCGCCACTGCTGCCGGGCTCTCGCCGTTTCACTTCCTTTGCTCACTTGTACTGTTTTTTACAGTTGAAGTAGAAAAAAGGTCTTACACCTCCGTCCCCATATGCGCTACATTTCACACCACAAATCGATAGATTAGATCGAGTTCGAGCTCGCTATATGAGCAACCGCAGTTCAAACCCGTACCTCAAACATCTATTGGGGAGATTTGGGGAGTATACAACATGTGAGAGTGCGTGTGCAGACATTGAGCCGTGCTGCAGGTTTGACATACAGCTTGTGGATGGTTGTGGCGAAAGGTTCGGGAATTACTACTTAAGTAGTCTTTTTTGGTGCTAATGTTTCGCCCGGAACTTCAATCGCTGGTTCCATTTCAGATCTTGTGCTTGGTAGTCGTATGAGTCTATAGGTCACTGGTTGTTTGTCTGGCTTTGAGGGCTTGGGATGCATTTTGGGGGTTCAGGGTCTGCAGCTTAGGGCTTGTCCGGGATCCACCCATACTTGCGAGATCTTGCGAGAGAGCCCTTCTGGTCCTGACAACGGTGTTTAAGGAAGAGTTAGTAGGCGTTTAGAGCCCTTCTGGACACATTGATCAAGACATTCTCCTCGTACGCAAACATCATATGTATATACACACACAACACAATGTGTATGTGTGTGTATATATATATATATGTATTCAAAAATCGGGAGCGTAATGACGAGGGGGCTCGTAAGGGAAAGCGAGAAAGCCGCCTGCCATCACCCCGAATTAACGGAGGGCACAGAAAAGAACTCATGTCTCGGATGCTTGAAACAAGACTACGAGCTGTTAGATCAGAAACAGCATTTATTTGAGTGCTCATGAAATCAAAGGCGTTTCGTGCTGTTTGAGGTTAACCATAAACAACATATGCCAGTGTTGGCTCGTTCAAAAGTTGTTGTATTTGGATCTTGGAGTAACGATCATGAGATTTCATGCTTTCAATTTCTGTTACATAATATTTATACCTATGAGCGTAACAATGTATGTCAGTAAACGGTGCATATGTTCGTAAAGTCGTAACTGTTGAGGGGGGTCACGCAAATTAAGCTTCGCTCGGCATCATTCTTGCATACCCATATGTGGCCGGTCTTTCCAAGATAAGTCCATTGCTTATAATTCATGCATTCCACTGTAAAAGCATGATGGATTGAGACGTTGACATGTGAATGCTCACTGCATGATGGATCAAAAGCGGGCTACTGAGCCTCTGAAAGGCGCCAGTCTTGTCTAGGAAGGTTGCTGAAAAAACATCCGGGGGCAAGCCCGAAATCTAGGAATTTTCTAGCTGTTTTAGCTTGTCTAGTTTTTTCTAGCTTTTTTAGCTTTTTCTAGTTTTTTTGAGCTTTTCTAGTTTTGTCTAGGCCGTTTTAGTTTGCCCTAGCTTCTGTTGGTTTCCCTCGGTAAGTTTCCTTACTGTTGCGCTATTTTCCAGGCGTTGTTTCGTTTTGTTTCTTGCTGGTTTCGGTAAGTTTTCCGTACTGTTGCTTCAGTTTCCAGGCGTTCAATCGCTTCACTCTCTTGTGACAAGATCAATAAAATCTGGAACCACTCTCTCCGCTTCCAATGCCGCAGCCCAATGGCAACCCCACTACTCAACACTTCCTCACCCCTTTCCATAACCTTTTTTCTGCTGCTTGCGACCAGGAGCCATGGGTTTTCTTAGTTTTCCTGAGCCTCCTCAGCGTTTGGCCATGTTTGGTCCATATGCTGTGATATTCCTTGTCTTTTCCGCTACTGTTGAAAAAGCCCCAGTCATACAGGGTACATATGGGGATGCATGATACATGCATGCATACATACATACATACAGACAGACAGACAGACAGACAGACAGACCTACATGCATGCATGCATACATACATGCATACATGCACAATCGCACATACATACATATATATATATACACGCATACACATACATATATATATACACATACATAAGCATAAACACACATGCATACATACATATGTATACATGCACTCTACACATGAGCTGTTTACACTTATTCATGTATTTGTCTGTTCATTTGCTGTATAAGACTTAATCAATGTAAGCAAACAAATAAGTATATGTGTGTATATATATATGCACATATATATATATATGTGTGTGTGTAAGATACGTAGAACTGTATGCACGCATACACGCAGCACGGTTGAAGGATTTATGTCTCCACAAAAGGGTAAACTTCCAGAGGTGCACAGATAGTACTGGTACGACTATGTTTACGTGACTGATCATGGGTGCGTGTGTCTATCATGTGCCCTTGCTCCCACTGAACGCCTTTGTCACATTGTCGCAGTGCTGCTCGATACTGTAGTTTGTCGCACCAGCTTGTTTCTATTCCGCATGGTCCCCAGTTAGAGGTCCAAGATTCCTCGCCCAGAAAGCGGCCTCGGCACTTTGAGCCTTCATTCGGCCGGGGCCCTCCGCCTGGGCGCACAGGAAAACGCCACCCCCCTTGAGCTTGGACCAAGCACCTGTCCTGGACCGCCGAAGTGTTGTGCCCCAGGAATGCCTGTCTAGGGGGACAAATTGACCCCGAAGCTTCGAGGATTGGCGTCAGCTGCAAAGATTTTTCTGGTTTACTGCAGAGCTCTTGCGAATCGGTCAAAGTTGTGCGCGCCAGGGTGAAAAAGCTGCACGGGACGTGGAGTTCTGAAGAGTGCACGAGGGGCCTCAGGGAGCGGCGGGTTGGTTGTGTTTCGGTTCGTTGTCGAAGTCTTCAGCATCTTCCAAGTCATCACAGAGTTTATGAAGCTAACTGCAGACTCAAGGTGGGTTGTGGGAGTATTAGCTGCTGGTTGTACTGCGCCAACCCAAAGTCCAATCTTCAGCAAACCAAATTCCACTAATGGGCCGCGCACACACACACACACCCACCCTTCCACCGAAGAACCACACGCCAGTCGAGAGCACGACAACCTGTAGGAGTGGCCTCAACTTTCGAAAGCATTGGGGGCTCTTGCGTCGAGGATCTCGAAATGAAAGGAGAGCTTCAGAATGAATCCGCGACGCGTTGGAGGCCTTGTTCGCTGCACTACGCGAGACGGCACCTGGCCTGGGCTTTGAAGAGCTGGGGCCCCGGGTGCCAGGCGGAGGCAGAAGTCTTCTTTGGTTTGCGCTCCTCTTTCTCCTTGAGCTTCAGATAACCGGGGAGCGAATCTGAGGGACGGCTGACATCTTTGCGATCTGTTGGATGTAGGTGTGTTTGGCGACGATGCTCAAACCCATCACGTCGCAGACGAGGGACATTTCGTGTGCAGAGAATGCAAGAAGCAGGGTCGACAAAACAACAACCTACAAGTATGCAGCACCACAAAGCAGCTGAGCAAACCCGTCGCGCGAGGTTGAAGACTTGGTCCGTCGAGAACCGAGGCCGTGACAAGAAATTGAACGACACCTGCATTGCTTTCGGGATGCCAACCTTGCGGCCATGCGATTAAGAATCTTCGGGCGAGTACTGCGCATCAAGGACAACATAGGCAGCTGAAAGCAAATCACAAATACCACAGTTTCAGTGCTCACGTTTGTCACATGTTGGGAGTTTTGCCGGGCCGCTGCCCGGAGAATTTCGAAAGCCCTGCTTCAATTCTGAGCACCTCTGCCAGATGAGCGCTAAACCGGCGGCACACGCCCTCCGAAGTGCAATCAGACCTAGCCTGGAGTCCCACACGCCCACTCTATAACACTCGATGCAACCTCTTCATGCGATGGTGGTTGTTGGAGTATTGCAAGCCTTCAACAAGCCACCTTGACCACTTGAGGTGACCGTGCAACCAGCTGTTTGGCTTTGCACGCTCCCCCTGCTGGTGGTGCAACGTCCGGTGCAGAGGTGCCTTGAATCAGCAGTCCAAGCTTTACGAAAGGTTCCGAGGTTTGAAGCCGTGGACGCCTTTGAAGCTTCAAGTCGACAATACTCAAGGACTCAAGGGTAGGAACCCAATAGCTGGGGTCCAAAACTTCCTGTGTCCGAGTTTTGTTCTGTTGTCCCGTGGAGGATGTGGTGACGCAAGTGCTGGACAAGCACTTCACAGCTGAGGCGGACCTGCAAAAAATCGAGATCAGCTGTACGATCTAGGCAACAGGACATTCTTCAACAGATACACCGTATGCACTCCGAAGCGGTATGGAAGCACCTGACTTACTCAATCCATGCATGTAACCACTTTGGAGCAGAAGCATAATTCGACTAACAGGGGAGCCATGGCGTCAAACCCTGACGCCGAACACCCGAGGGCCTTGAACCCCAACCACCCATCCTGGACCGCATCCAGGGACACGGCAGTAGTGCTGAAACTGCAATCGCAAGGCAAGAACTTCAAGGACAGATCGAGACCGGTTTCCGGCAGTTTGAGGCGCCGCTTCTCACCCCCGGGCGGCGTGCAGCGCTGCACAAACGCTGGGGCGATCCGGAGGCAGCTCGAGCTTGCATGCCAAAGCCGTTTCACCTAGCAATCATAGGCAAGCGCTCTCGTTTCGTTTTTTTGCAAGGGCTTGCGGTTGTGCGAATTGGTTTCCTTCGTCATGTCGCGGAAGTTGATGCTAGCTTGAATGTCATCCGGAATTGTCACAGACTGGTTTGACGGTGGTTGTCTTGCTAGTCTGAAAAAGGCGAGGGTTCAGTATGGTCCCCACAACTTTTCGGCGCATGGCTTCGCAACTTCTCGCATCTATAACGAGTCCCAGTCACGGGTCTTAATTGGTCGCGAGGCGCAGGGTCAAGCTGGCTTCTGTGCTTGAGCCACAGCATGTCACAGACTGCAGCGCAGGCGACCTTATATGCAGCTCTGAAGCTCCTACAACATGTAAATGAGCCTCTTGAGCCAAGCTCGCATGTAAGCCGTGCTGTTGGACTTTGTGCTTTTTTGGCCCCAACTGGCGGAGCGCTACGAAAAATTTGCAATGTGTTGCCTCTGCGGCCTGCCCCCTGTCGAGACTCGGCGCGGGCCTGCCGACGCGCATGCCCTGCTGTTCCCTTCAGCAGCGGAGCAGGCCCACAACCGTCAGCATTTCAGAGAACGGAGCTACAACCGAAACTGAATGACTGTTTCCGTCAGATGCTGTGCTGTGCCAGAGTCGGGTAGTGGTGCACCGACAGGGCTTGCTTCTGCGTTGTCCACACTTCTGCAAACAGGCCGAGTATCCTCTGGAGCTCTTTCTCGAAGATCTTTCAGCCGGCCGCGATGCTGCAGCAGAGGCATTCGTCTGTGTCAACGAACCCCCACCTAGAGCGTATCGGGAAACCGCTTCCACACACCCAACAAATACCACAGGACACGGGGCCTTTTATCAGAGTGACTGCGACAACGACCCAAATAGAACTATTGACTAGCTGTTTAGATCGTGATCAGCAATGCAGTCACAAAGCCGCCCGGCACGCGTTCTTTGGGGATCTGCGTCTGAACAGATCAATCTTTTCTTCACGACTTGCCCCAGGTTTGACAGACTATGATTTACATGCGCCATCTGTTCAATTGCAACGCAGTATGATTTGTCGGATGCTTGCACATCCAGCTTCTCCTGCGAAAATTGAGCTTCGGCCCTCCCTCTAGGTGTTGCTGTCTTTGGCGGACGCCGAGGAGTTCCTGCGACAGAACCAATAGCCAGCGCAGGAAGAAAATGAGTGACCAGGTATTCGACAGGATCGTGACGATGTTCTGCGTTCTGGGTCCAGGTAGGAAGCGATGTGTGGGGCGTTTCCACTTTTTTGTCACGTCGTTCGATGTTTGCTGGCAAACGTAGCGATAATTTGATGACACTTCCGCGAATCATGGACTCGCTGTGCATCCGAAGAGTAGCGGTTGAAAACCCCTCAGAAAGACGGTGATGTCAAAGCAGTACAGGCCGGTAAGCAACGGAAGATCAAGGCAAGGAGTGAGCGAAGATTGGAAAGAGAAGGGCCAGGAACAGCTGACGCCAGGAAGTAACCCCTTCCCGCATTTATTAGACACACCCCCAACCATAAGAACACGTTTCGGAAACCCTCCTGACATCATCCCCTCCTTTTAAAACCGTATTTGCATCAGGGGGTCAGGAGCGAAAGTGCACGTTATCCGACTTGAAGGTTCATGGGTGTTTGAAGTAGGCTTCCAGAAATGCTGCTGGGGTTCAAAGGTAGCAATAGCTGTAGTTGCCTGACCTGCAGCCCTGGCTACAACTACCCATTCGCCTTCAATTCCAGTAATCATATTCTCAACCGAGCAGGATCCCTCAAAACTGACAGTAGGGTGGAGATAAAACTGGGCGGCCGTTTAAAGTTGGGGGAAGGGATTACACACCCCATCGAACACTGGGCGGCTTAATGCGACAAAGGCAGAGTCAGAGGGAATGTCATGGCATGTATACGTGCATGCTAGTTTCTCGGCAGATCATGCCAGAATATCCAGAATGAATTCCTGGACTTGCCAAACCTGCCCAGCCTGAAGCTTGCATGGTGCACGTGTGCAGCCGGTGCCTAAATATGCCCAAGTGGAATGACTCGCAGGTTGAGATCTTACCATGTGCAGCTTCTCGCAAGCTTATTAAGGTACGAGATCGATCAAGGGCTCGAGCCCGACACTTGCAGCAACTCCGACTAGCTGAACCTCAGCATGTTCGACATGTACGGCTGTTGTAGTATCATAGTGGTTTAATTTGACTGGGGACCAACCTGCATATACTCGTAGTCCTAATGACGGGTGAGCTCTGAACTCTGAGCCATGCCAGCGTTCATTTTGACAGCCATGCCTAACACCGGGGGCTCAAGCCCTACTAGAAACCAACCGGTGTTCGGAACACAACCTCAAGCAGAATCGAATGCTGCCCGCAGCCATGACATGTGAAGCAGATGCGCCAGTGAGGCACGACAACCGCCTTGTCGCATGTACTTTGCGAGGGTTGGGCTCGTTCGCCAGGCAGAAGCCTGCCTGCGTCGAAATACACTCCAATCTCGACCTCGATGGCGTGAAATCCTTACATGTCCCTTTTGAACTTCTTCACTTCTCGTCACGAAGAGTGCGTGGTGTTCCCGCCGGCATTTGCACCTTCAGCAGCAGCTACTTCGGCATCAAATCAATCATAGGAAAGAGAACGACTTTACACAGTCGCCAAAGAAGCGCACGAAGCATGACCCCTAGCCAACATCGAAGACGTACCAAGTTGGATGCACAGTGGTTCCGCTGTCCCCCAGTTTGCCGTTTCCAACCTCGGCTTTCAAGCTATGGGGTTGAGAAGTTGTGTCGCTGTGGCTGGTTGTTGGCAGAGATGACGGGATGATCTCAAACAGAAAAAGCCTTCGGACAATTGGGAGCCGGGTCGGTCAATTCAGATCGCCAGTGATACCGTCGCGTGTTTACTGTTCCAGTGAAGTGGCCGCTTTCATCAAGCATGTGCCAGCCTCAAGGCAAAGTGCTCAAGCCCAGCCTGCATTGTCCATTCTGTTAGGACCCACTGTGAGTGGAAACCGTACATGGTTGTGTTTTACTAACATGTTATATCAAAATATATTGTGGCACATACAAAGCATAGCAAAAGACACTATGAATAGACGATAAATATAGAATATAGTACAATCTAAAATAATGTCATACAATATAATATAATATAACACAGGATAGGACAAGACCATGTAATATAATACGACGCTGTATAACATCATACAATGCTGGATAGCACTATACAGTAGAATATACGAGAATATCTCACAGTTTAATGTATCATAATATGATGTAGAAAAAGAGAAAATTTCACAAGCAACATGCTGGTATACAGAGTTAAAAAATATAAAACAGTTTAATACAACACACGATGACACAACAAAGCATCACGCAATATAACATCATATAGCATAACATACAGTGAAGTAGCATAATTGGACACAACATAGCCTAGCACATCGTGAAACATAACAGACTAATATAAGATTACAGAGTGTAATATAAGTTAATAACGAGATCTAGTTTTGTATAATGTTATGCCCTTGCACATTTTACTATATAACCCTTTTTTCGAAAATAATATGCTATAGTTCTGTGATATCGCCGTCTACTGTAGCGAAATATAATCTAGCATAACTCGAATGTATAATAGTAAAGCAGAATACAAATATAACATACTACAACATAATACAACACAATATAAGATCATGTATGATACGATAGGATATGATATGGCATTTTGTCATATGATCTGATATGATAGGTTATAACATACTATCATAATAGAATAGAGTATAATACAACATATGGTATAGCATAAAATGATACAGCCGAACATGCTACAATAGAGTAGAATTAGATGTTGGCATAAGGACATCTAACATAATCTAGCTAAAAACAGTTTGATATGACACAAAACAACGTACCGTAGTACAATATACACATACTTGTCTACACACGTGCCATATTGGTACAGATACAGGTGTATGTATGTTAAAACAAACATATATCCATGGACAGACTGAAAAAATCGGAGTTCGGGAGTGGCGGCAGGCGCCGGCTGCGACAGAAGTCGATGGCGCCGGCTGCGTATAGGAGGCCGAAGCAGTTGCAAAGTACAGTTCATGGAGGGTGGAGATCTTTTGAAGAAGAGCTTTGTTGGCACTCTTGTTGATCGTAACCACGATCCAGGCAAAAGGCATCAAGCCTACTCTTTTCATCGCCAGACATCAGACATCTTCAGATCTAGCAGTACTCGATTCAACTGCTAGCCCGAGCCCAAGACTGAAGAAGGACCAGATAGAAGCAGGTGTGAATCACTGTAGAACCGTTTCACAAGCAGGTTTCGACCAAACATATCTGCATCGGGCACATGGATGGCAGCACACATGACCGCACGCAAAACTGGCCCCGATGAACATGCAGCGAAACCAAACCTTGAACTTGCTCCGGCGTGCAAAGGCTGTCCTTCAGCCTGAAGGACCTGCGGGCTCAAAGATGGGTTTATCTTGAGATGACCTTCTCGTTGTGGCTTGTGGGCTTTGTGGCGTTTTGGAGAATGTGAGATCCAGTTCAGATGTCCAGCCTTCGGTCCAAATTACCACGTTGTGCACACGGCTTTTGGACCTTGGAGTCCGCATGTCCTCCGTATTGAGATTTGTCCACGGACATGTAAAGTCTCTGATCTCGGCTCCAGGAGCGGCACAGTAGCTACGTGGTCGTCAAGCTTGGCCCTTACAGGGCATTTAGGAAAGTGCCGCTGCAGGCCCCTTCTGGCCGAGAGGGCTTGACATTTCTGTCAGAGCCTGGTTTCTGTCTACGTATTAGCATTCCCGCTCAGCAACAGGCTTCACTTGAGTCATTTCGGGTGTGTATCGAGTCTCGAGTGACTCGAAACTCGTCTCACTCCGGGCCCATTCCAAGCGACTGCTGAATCCTGCGTTTTCATCCTTCGTTTTCGCAGGTCTGCGCTCAGCGCCGCGGAACTCTCCGCGCTGGACCGCGTGCTGCGAAGGCGGCCTGCACGGAATTGCCGCACGCCAGCGGCACCGAAGGGGTCACACGGAGAGGAATGCACTGATGCACGGTCATTCGCGGTTCAACGCTACCTGTGACAGCCTGGACATGCTGACGTTTCCTCCACTGCCAGGAAGCGGCCCAAAGCCGCCAAGATGAAGAGCCTCGGCCAAGTGCACTTTGAGAGTATCAGCTAAGTAATTTCTCAATTCGGGCCTCAGGTTAAGTTGTGGATGAGCTCAGCCCGCGCAAGAGTCTTTTGTTGGCCAAAGTTGGCATTAAACGCCGCTTCGAAGCAGAGAGAATCAGCATTGCTCGTCACTTGCAAGAGGTTTGAAAGGCGATGCTGTGAAGCACCCGCGAACATCCTTGTTTGCCATGTCAAGGACAATCATGCTGTACAATCGTCATCCCAATCTGAAACACGAGGAACGAGGGCGCAGGGGAGTCAGACGACGAGCGAAAGGCGCATCGTGTGCGTGGCTAGCATCCGGTGTTCTAGGCTCGGCCGCAGTAATCCCCAAATTGTCCATGACGCCGACCTTGGGCCACCCCCTCCCTATTATCAGCCATGACCTGTCAGACCTTCAGTGTTGTTTGCTTGACCGCTGAAGCTTTGCTGCACGAAGGAGCAAGTGTGTTGCCGATGTTGCCGGTTGTTCGTTCTAACGAGCTTCCTACAGCTGCTGTAATCACATCGCTCGCAGTCTGAGAGTTGAGGACATCGGTGCCCACGAATGTTGAATGCCTCCCACATCGCAGGCTAGATACGACGACCGGGACAGCAACATTTCCTGGCTTAAGCCACAGAAGGACCCAGAGAGGGTTTGCGTTTGAGGGCGATGTCTCCGTTGTTCCGTGTGCGAAACGGTTCCTTCCCGGAGTTATTGGAACGGTGCAGTCAAGACCCTGTGACAGAATTAAGTGGATCTATGCAGTTTCCGCTCCTAAGCAGACCCAGCCACTCCATTTTGCGACGCCCCGTCGGACGCAAAGAAGCCATTCCAAAGGCGCTGCTTGCAACACTGTCTTCTTTTCAGGAATGCCCGCTCCTGTATCAGAAGCTCAAAGATCTGGCCGGTCGCCCATTGAGCTAGCAGCAGCATCAACCGCTTGACGAAGCGTTCGAACGGGGAACATGTCGGAAGGACAGAGTGCTTAGTAGTTCAATGCTTTCAACCTTCATTGCCTATATCACTATCACTGAGGTCCGTGATGTCGCCAACAAGGAGTGGCCACTCTTTCAGGCCGTGTTTGTCGGTATACATCACATCCAGAACGCCGAGCGCTCGAATGCAAGTCGTACACTGTCGTACACTTACCTGTGCACCCTGTATAGCATTGCAACACTCCAGCCGGAACTTCACCTGTGTACAGCTGCTCCCAGCAGCTGTTCTGACTTTCGAAGCGGGCTTCGGAGTGCTAAGCTGCAAAGCCGCGTTCCTTGCAGGTCGACGGCGCTGGGGAACCCATCTGTACATACGAGGCACGCCAATCGTGACATAGGCACATGGGAGCCTTTGCTTCGGTGCGACCTGCCGAGAGGTTTCGGTGTGGACTCGCAGGCTGCAGCATGTAGCTTTTCGTTCATTTGACACCTTGCGACTTTCCGACTCGCAGGATTCGAAGCGATGTTGACATTGAGGGTGAATGGCACGTAGCTAGCTTGCGCCTGAAGGTTCAAGCGGAGGCACAAGTACAATGCGATGTTGTCGCGGTGGGCATTCAAGCTGTTTGCAGTCCTGCTTTTCATATCGTTTCATGACTTGCTCTAGGGCATCTTATGGATGCGCGTGGCTGTTCCGTCGTCAGGATGCCCAATACACCGTCTACCGGGAGAGCCAGCACTTCCAAGCCTGGCATCAGGCAACTGGGTCTCGGCGCGTGTTTTCAGGATCCTCTGTGCCCTGGAAAGCGCCCTCTCGGCGTCTTGCTGCGTTCTGGGAGGCAAAACCTGACAGTTGTAGTCTTGACACCCTTTTTTCTGTCAGGATGCGTTCGAAAAGGGCAACGACCCTGAGGAGAGTGCCTGCGGGTTTGTCTGAGAGCTTTTAGGGTTGACCTTCGACTGCACGAACTGGGAAGTGCCAGTCAACAGAAAGCCTAACCATGGAGATCTCATGGGAAATGCCTGTTGCCAAGAAAGCCTATCATGTTGTACGAGAATGTTTAGTATGTAGTTCGCTGTCGCTTCTGGGGGGCATGACCACACCTGCATCATCTTTGATGGCCCCATGGGCAAGTCAACGGCATCTGAACAAACAGTCAGCCCCGATTCGCCTCTGGAACTGGGAAGGTCGTGGTTCCCCACAGATTTGCTTTCTGGCTGCTGATGGGCCGCCGATTCTTGCATCGTTGGCTACAAAACAGGTCCAGTTACCTGCGCAACTATGTGTCTGGGACTCATCAGCTCAAAATCACGCAGCATGGATCCGAACTGGTGAAAAACTCCGTTGTTGTGCCGAAACAACATGTGACGGAGGGCATTCCGATCCCGCTTCGCGTGGTCGGCGTGCAGTGCTATTGCACCTCTTCGCAAGTGGGCCAACGTGAACAGCTCGTACTGGACGGGGAGAGCCTAAGTGCAAGCTGCAAGCCCAATGTACACATACCGTAGCAGAACTGCCCACTCGTGATAAGAACGCCTGCTTGGCTGGAAGTAGACAGCCGCGTCAGCGCACAAACGTATCAAATAGCCCAGCCTTCCATCAATTTTAGTGACAGGACGCGCGGCAAATCACCGTCCCAGCCTCAGCAACGAAAGACGTAGAAACACGTGTGGAGCTTTCGCACAGTTCTGCTTGACCAGCATTCGCTTGTGTCTTCAATTGCTGCAAGGTGGTGCTGATGCTCTCAGATTCGAGTTGGCTCCCAAGATCCTCCTGTGGGCATCGGGCGGAGGCCACGCAGGTTTGCTTCGGCAGCGAAAGGGGGAGAGAGAGCAAGAGATCCACAGCCCTGGCGAAATCACGAGAGAGGTGTGCCATGACCCCATCGCTCTGCAACCCAATCAACTAGCGCATCCGTGTTTGCACTGCTTGGCGTTGGAGGCGGGTATGTTGCACTTGGTGCACGTGACTGGCCTAACGCGTCTGTCCCTTGTACCTGGCCTTCAATTTTCCGCTGGTCCGTGAACCGGCATCCGATCCAGGGTCTCGAACCTTGAGGTAAATGCTATGAGCTGCGAACCCCGCTGCAGTTCCCTGAAGCTCTATACTTGTCAAATTCTTGCTTCGCGCGCTCCATACTAAAGCCACCTGCGCGGTCGACGGCAAGCGCTCAAAACGGGAAGTTGGCACGGTTGCTCTCGCTTTCAGCACCACCAACATGTTGCATTCGTGGTCATGCCTGAGCAGAAAGCAGCAACAACCCAAAGCATGAGAGGCTGTCGCCTCCTGTTGTACTTGCCACCGGACCCTGTTTAGGCTTAGCCATGGTCGAAGTTTCCCAAAGCCCCGAATCCCGTGCCACCCAGGCAACTACACGGGCGGCAGTTTCCAAGCCAAGGTCCCCAATGCGGCAAAGCGCAAGGCCGATGCTGGCGTGGTACACTGTGAACATGACGGACACTGAATTTGCTTCATGGAAACGAGTAAAGCGTAGGTAACCTCCTCCCCTGAATTCCCCTGATGTCCCATGTTTCATGGTTCTTAGGCCGAGATGTGCTTGAGTATTCCAGAGGGTTGAGGCATTTGCTCCGGAATCGCATGTCCAACGAGTTGGTTTTGAAGGTGACTCAGTGCATCTCGATGGAAGCCGGGGACGCCTTGATCTTCCCTGCCAAGAGGTCCCAGAGTTAGAAGAGGTAAGCGCCTAAAATGTCGCAGTTCACTAATCCCGCGACCTGTGTTCGTCTTGGAGCCAAGCTTGCTGAAATGCAGCCTAGCCCTCACGCTGTCATCATACTGCGCAGAACATGGGGGAGCAGTCTTGCGGAAAGGTACGAGTAGCTCAGAACTGGATGCTTCAAAGAACAATCTCACACACAAACCAGGGCAGTAATGCATCACAGAGAAGTGCACACACACACAGACACATGCGCGCGTGCGCACGCACATGCACATGCACACGCACACACCCTTTTCTGCAATCACATGGAGCAACGCTTCCGCACCGAATGATTGGATGTACAACGGAGAGGGAGTTTGTCCCGCCTTCCTACTGCCGACATCTTGACCCCAAGCTCAGAAATGCTTGCAAGACGCGTGGGCACCAGGCTGATGCATCGTGTCACCGTCGTCAAGTACGGTGCCCAGGTCAGGTCATGAGCGGGCGTTTGAAGGGCCCCTTTAGAGGCCGAGCCTTTTGTAAGGTCGGGCGTCAGGAAGACCCTGGTGATGTGGGCCTGGGCTCGGCTC
>CAJNJA010009830.1:0-14556 GCA_905231915.1 Symbiodinium necroappetens | reverse complement strand
CTCCCTCACGAGGAGCTTTCGTGATTAATGACCAAAGTTGATCCTGGATGTGCAGTTGTCTACCACAGTACCCCAAACGACAGTGACAACAGTGTCAATTTGTCCATCTTTAGAGGCTGCGCCTCGACAAAACGTAAATGAGAGCATCCCCCCCCCGGTAAAAGTGTACGGGCAGACACGTTGTCTCGTGAACTCGAACGACAGGCCACCATGCATAAGCAAGCCCCACTGCCCCTTGAATCACTTGCCCTTTCGCTGTTACTCCTCCACGCCGTCCGCCACCTCGAAGCGAAGCTCACTGTCGCGGTGCTTCCGGCGCAGGTGCCTCGCGGTTCTCAGCGCCGGCGTGCGACACCCCCGAGCTCCGACACGGCCGGCGAGCGGCTCGATGGGTTGGAAGGCGATGTCCAGGCCCAGGTAGCGGAAGTGGCCCCTGCGGAGCGCCCCGGAGGCCAAACCGGCCTCCAGGGCCTCCGGCACCCACCTGAAAAATAGGAAGGCGGGTGCCGGACGGTTCTCTCCGAAAGAAACCAGGGCCCCCAGGCTCTCCCCAGCCACAGCCAACGTCCAGAAGCGAGCCCGCGCCGCCTCCAGAAGACACAAAGAAACCCAAGCAGCGCCACAAGACTGCGTTTTGAAAGTGGCCCCTCCTCTGCTCTCTCTATGAGAGCGACCTGGCTGAACGTGGGCCAAGAACTGCACCAGCCGGGCCGCGATCTGGGCCGTGTGCTCTTTGGAAGAGCCCGAGCCGGACCTGGCAAAGGAAGGAAAGCGAAAGAGTCTCTGCGAAAGCCGGCCAAGTCTGTGCTCTGCGCCCAGTCCTTCCCCACCAGCCAGCCGAGTGGATCTCCTCGAAGGCCAGGCGCCGGAAGGATGCCAAGCCGCGCAGCTGGGACTCAGAAAAGGAAGAGAAGATGGCAGAAGGGATGACAACGGCCACCGGCCCCGAGCCGAACAAAAACTCTGAGCCGAGGAGCGTGGAGGTCCTCCAAAGAGCTCTTGACCAGCGCGAGGCGGTTCTGCAGGCCGTTCCCCCGGCGCTTCAGGCGATCTCCCCAGCTCGCCACAGCCAACAAACCCATCTCGAAGACCCACTGAGCAGAGATCGCACGCCGCACCAACCCAAGCAGCCCTGGCCTCAGCCAAACGACCCGTCAGACCATCAGACGGCGCCCCAAACTGTCAGACTGTACCCTGAAGTCTACACGGATCATGACTCCCCTCACCGAAGCTCGGTGGATATAGATCAACACTTGTCAGAACGTCTGCAATTCGGGGATCGAAGATGTCATTATATTGACAAGCCACGGCTGATCTGTTTCCCACCTATTCCATCATTGGTGTCCAAACAAGGAGTCTAGAAAGCCGATGAGGATCTCAATCCGTGTTCCCTACCGGCCCGACAATTCACCTACGTCGTGATCTGCGGCTCATGGTTCAGAATCGTTCTCTCCGATTTCGTCGCACTGCACATCGTGGCATCATCTACCCGCAACTTGTTGACGATCACCACGGGAGATAGTAGAAATGACCACCAGATGCAAACACAACCAATTTCAAGATCGCCAAACCCTGGAAGCGTTCACAGCAGAGCCATGCCAAGCACGGGCATGAAAAGCGTTGCTGACGAGAACACACCCACACGAGAAGTCCCAAAGGCACAATCCTTACAAAGTAAACAGTCTACGCTCCTCCTGCCTAGCGAGCTCCGCTTCTGCATCGATGGCATGCAAGCCTGTCACTTGCAAGAAACCATGAAACCACCGGTGACATTCCCGGCCTTCAGACGGGCCGAATTGGGTGACAACGGCCTCCGCAAGAAGGCCGTGCTCCTGTTACGGGAGTTGGTCTCCACACATGCCTGCACTCGCAGCACGACGCCTGCACAACGGATGCAGGCTTCGATTGCGCCTAAATGTCGACAACCCTCAGGCTTTAAACTGTGTGACGAGTTGCTGACATGTACAACCACCTACTGTCATCCCATTAAACTTCCTTCTCCACCTCCTTCTCGTCCAAATGTGCTACCTGGGCATTTGCGCAAAGTCTGCCAAGACTGCTAACAGCAGAGCGAAAGTTGAATGCTGGCCAAACTCGCAGGAAAAAGAACACATCTGAGACGATTCTGCATCTCCGAAGCATGCTCCGCGCTGTGCCGGCGCAGCCCGAGAAGTAGCAGTAAGCAGCAACAAGCATCGCTGTGTCGGCTGAGGACTGAACCGCCTGAAGGGTTTCGAGAAGCTCAGCATCCGGAGTTGAAGCGCAAACAGCGCTGTCGGTGCAAAGCTCAGCGGTGCGATGGAGGAGCTGACTGAGTTCTTCAATGCCTGCCGCAGGGGCCAGGCACGGCTCCCTCTAAAGAACACCTCTGAGCCGAGCCACGGCTGATGTTGGGGGCAGTGGCGAACTGCCTACCGGAGAATGGGCCGCCACAACATAACGCGAGTGGGAATGCAGAACAAGTGTCGAAAGGTCACGAGCCCAAATGGCCAAACTGGAAGACGAACCCACCGTACCGGACTACCGGTCAGGACTTTATCCCCGCCGGATGAAGAGAAAGACTGGCGTGGGCTGGGCATGCTGGGCATGCTTGACCGACGCATGCGCGAGCCCCCGAATGCGAGAGATTCTGGAAGGTCGCCAGTGCTGCCTGATCTGAAGTTCACGGAAGACCTCCTGAGGCCGTCCACTCTCCAGCCACTCCGACAACCAACCTGAAGCCAAAACTCACAAAGAGTCCCAAAAGGCACAAGAGAGGAGGGGGCGCCTTCCAGGCTGTCGAAGGATCGGACCTCGCGAGGCGACCCCGTCGAAGCACACTCTGCACATCTCTGCACATCACTCCGGCCGAGCTCTGCTCTTCCGGGTGCCGGGCGAGGAGCTCGCAGGGGTCCGGGCCGTTGATCACCCAGGAGCCTCGAATCCCCAGGCACCAGTCCAAGGGCGTCTCCTGCGAGAGCTCGCTGTCCTGGCGCGGCGGGCGCTGTGCCCAGCGCTCCCGCCGCTCTCCGCTCTCTGCTCTCCGCCCGCGCGGCCTCCACGATCTTCCTCATGTCCCTGGCCTCCGCCAGGAGACTTCTCAGCTTGATGCCAAGGAGTCCTCTGCTCTGTGGAGTGCAGCAAAAAGGGGCTCGCTATGGCTCGCTGGCTCCCTTTCGTTTCCCCTTTGCCTTCGGCGTCAAAAGATTCTCCTGCAAAGGGGCTGAGATGCTGCTCCCAGGCGCGATCTACACCCCTAGGGCCCTAGGCTCCTGCAAACGTAGAAGCCCGCACCTTAGTCCAGCTCAGCCGGGAGGGGAGAAGCCGAAGATCTTCGGCAAAATGCGCTTGTCTGGGGCTGCTGCCAGGACATCTTTCGACTCTCGCTTGTCACTGAGGGCCTCGAGCAAAATGAAACCGAGTCAACACCTGGGCCCATCCGCCAGAGCCTCCTGAAGGCAGCTCGCAAAGTTCGGGAGGCCCTGCAACAGCCCAAGCAGAACCGCCGCCTGATGAGAGCACGCCGCTGCTCTAGCTCTCAGCGTTATCCAGCATTGCAGCAGCACGTCTTCTGAAACACGAACCCATGTCATGGCAAGTCCGTCTCGAAACAAGACAATGGTCAAGCAAGCTCAATTCATCAATGTTGATGCTATAGAAGAAATCAAAGCCCGGACCAAACCACACATGGATACAAGAACATGATCAAGACACCAACAACAATGCGGTACTATACAATCGCTGGAAGTGTGCCTATGAACGACATGACAGTTGCATAGAACGCGGGAGGCGTTTGGGGACATTGGCTCACCTTGCTGGCATCTGGCATGTGTTCAGTCACCACTCGATCAACCTTCAAGTGCATGTCTAACCCCGATGCGAAGCGGTAGGTTAGGAGTCGAGAACTTTGCAGGGGGACGGTTCAGGCTTGTGGAGCTCTGCCCAGGCTTGTTGCAGCTTCGCTCAATGACTCAAGTGTAACTGCTTGAAGCAAACGCGGAGACTCTTCGTTGTGCACATTTGCATGTCCTGAAAGCTTCAGGTCAAGCTTGAGAATCTACGCCAGTCAGCCGGTGCAACCGCAAAGCACGGCATCCCGCGCCTGCTTCAGCACCTGCAAGAGAAACCCACACAAGTATGCCACAACAACACCGTTTCGCAGCGCGTGATAACGTGTGATTATGTCTGTAAGGTTTGGGCAATTTCCAAGTTCACCACCATCTGAAGGCTTTGACTCGCCAACTCCTCAGATCAAGTTCACTTCGTGCGAAACTCATTATTGCTCTGCTTGACGCTCCTTGCGAAGCTGTTCGAGGCTGTCTTGCAGCTCGCTCCAATCATCTTTGAAGGTGTTGTAAAGGTTCTGCACACCCGTCAGGACCATACCTGCAAAGAGCTCTGTTTGTCGTCTGCTCACCGCTTTGTGCAGGCCCCGCCTATGGAGGTGAGGGACTTTGCCTCCGCCGCCTGCAAGAACGCGCTGCCCTGAGGCCATCGGCTTAACACCACCTGCAGCCTCAGCTTTTGAACACAGGCCGCCGCAAGAAGCGAAGAGAAAGCAGCGCAGAGAGCGAGTTGCTGGAGCTCCTCTGGCGAGGCCGCGGACCAGACCTCTCTCGGAAAGACACACGGAGGCCGTGTCGGGGGCGAACTGCTGGGCCCCCGGCCCGGCGCTGGGAGCTTAGGAGCCGCTGGCGCAGCTGCGTCAGCTCCCCGTGGAGCGCGAGCTCCAGGCCCTCGCGGGCCGTGGCCTCGGCCGCCGAGCGGCGGCTCTCGGCGGCCAAATGCCGCTGCAGCCGCTGGCGCTGCCTTCGGCCCTCAGCTCCTCGAGACCAAAGCTCGCACAGCTTGCGGCCACAAGGCAAAAAGCGCATGTCGCTCTGAGGCTGCGGCGCCCCTCCCACCTCTGACTCTCCTGTCTCTTACAGCCGAGCTCAGATCACCAAACTCTGCCGGCTCCTTCGAGAAAGCCGGAGCGGCCACGGGCAACACCGGCAGCCTCGTTTCGCAGCGGGGGGCGAGAACCTTCTCCAAACGAAAGAACGTGCTGCAACAAGGCACGGGCACTGCCAGCAGCAATGCCGACTGCAACATGGCTCCGCAAAACTAGGAGACAGCTGCTGCGAGAGGCTAGTGATGTTTGCCGACTTGAGACTCAGGACATCTCTGACTCAGACATACTCAGACCTCAGAAGCACAGTCTGCAGCTCCGGTAAGCAGTCTCCCTGAGTTCTTACGAACGACAAATGCTTGATCGGTGAAGGGGGTTTCAGACATGAGCGCCTCATGAAATTTGGAAGTCATGCTCAAATCATCTCTTTCTTTCCCGCTCGCACCTTTCGTTGGAGGCGGATAGATAGCTTGGTACGGCCATGGGCCACTTGGCATCGCTAGGTCAGTATGCAGCCACGGGAGAGGGGCTCCTGCATGCCCACATCAAGCTTCCACTTCCCTGCAACGCGACATGGCAGGTCGCTGCCTGTCGGCCCTGAAGAAGGGATTCTTCACCTTGGGCGCAGGCGCGAAACCGAATCCTCGTGACGCACCATGACTCACCGAGCTCGCAGCTGGGTTTGGATTTTTCATCGGCCCAGGAGGGTCCGGAGACGGTGTTCGCTCTTTCTTGTTCTTCAGCATCATCATGCCGGGTCCTCCCAAAAAGGAGCTTCCAGCTGGGAGGGGCTCCAACGAGGCGAAGACGGGTTCTCCTCCGGAGAACTCGCTGGCGCGCTCCTCGCGGCGCCGGTCCCGTGCGCGGGAGCGGCTCCGCGACCGGGGCCCACCGCCACGGCCCATTTCCCTGGTCACAGCCGATCCCTAAACCCTGAACTCAACCCTGAGCCCAGTCTCCGCCTCACCAGCCGCCGAGGGCTCGGGCTTTTCGGGTCGTTCCGGGATGGAAAGTTTGCACGCGGGGCCTCATCTAAAAGTCGCACCACCATGTCCACCAGAACCAGCAGCTTGCAAGTAGACGGGCACCCTGGGATACCGGCATCTGAAGGGCTCCTCTTCCGCCGTGGGGGGCTCGGGCCTGCCGCTGCGTCGAAATGTCAAGGAGTTCGAGACCTCCACACTCCGATACTCTCCGAGTTTCTGGCGCCGACGCTCCGGGCTGCGGCGCACGGGGGACCGCGCACGGTTCCGGCCGTAGAGGCGTGGCGGGCTACGACTGCGAGGCCGCCTTCCACTCTGTCAGACTTTCAGGAACTACACGATTCGGACGGCACTGTCCTGGGTGGGCCGGAGTTGGAGATCGCCGGCGGGCCTGGGCTCCCACACGATGACATACCCAAGCACCCCCGTGACGCTTCTCTGAGGCAAAGACCATCGTTGCCCTTGGGCCCGCCTGCTGGACCAACCCCGACCTGGCGGCGAGGTTGAAAATCTGCAGGTCCAAAAGAGTGCTCTGCGATGCATTCGCGATCCGAGTAGCCGGGAAGCCATCAACGAAAACCTGGCTGGCTTTGAGGGCCGCGTATGCACGGTCCTGCGGTTGGTGGCGGCTTTTGTGATTTTGTGACGAGCGCCATCAGGACCGGACCCTAGCAGAGCTACAGCTTGGCTGCCGGCAGCTGCTTCTTGCGAAGCGAAGCGCACATTGACAAAGTCCTGCAACAGTGCCCAAGCCCGGTCCCTTGGCCTCCCTGGCCTCCCAACTCCGATATCTTTTGCTTGTCTCATGTTCCTGCTGAGGTTTCCCTCCATGTTTCAGGACCGGTCTAGTCAGTTGCGTCCCTCTGCGTCTCAATCTGACTCTTGCCCTCTGTCCCATCGCTCTCGCCCCCCCTCATTTGCCAAGGTGTCTCGCAAGAGTGATACAACAAGTGCCTCACCGGGGATTCCGGAATAGGGCGGCTTGTGGCAGTGAATGACCTCATCCAATCAGCGGCAACGAAGTTGCACAGGCCGGGTTTGTTTATCCCACCTCGCCGAACTGTGCCATTGCTCTCGTCATCCCGACTCGGCTGTGCTGGGGCATGATGCCTCAGTGCATGGACAACGATATTGAAATATAAAGCGCGGCACCGGCGAGGTTGGGCCGCGGCCCGTGGTGATTCGCACCAGTGCCGACATCGTTCTATGTCCGCTTTCCGTTTTGCGATAACTTAATTGCAAAACAAAACGCATGAACGAAAACACAAGTGATCCCCTAAACGTTTCCAAGTTTGCTACGATCCCTCGGAAGTCGTCATGAACATCCAAGCCTGCTGTGATTCGTGCAAGCACATCTGCTTCATAGGAACACAAACTACAACGGCATGTGATTGTGGCTGCAATGCTCTACACTAGACTAGACAGACCCCTCGGCAGAAATGAGCCGTGAATTGGTACGCGCGCCGCAACGGTTGGCTGCAGAAAATGCTTACTTGCGTGGATTCCCTCCGGACAAGTCCGACAATTCCCGGGAATGAGGTGGCAGCGATTGACGTTTCGACTGATCAATGAGATGTCGTGGGTATCTTCTAATACATATCAGCCTGCAAAACATAACACGAAAACATCCTAAAACCCAACTTGCATCTCAGCGATGTGTAGTGGATGATTTGGAAGGCTGTCATCTGTTTCAACATCCTTCCACTCGCATGTAATCAACGTTTGCTTAACAAACAACTCACACCAACACATTCACATGAACCAACGATGGTACCTGCTAAACCACCGGCACATGGACAACAAATCCAGAGAAGTCACATCAATTACGACGAAATTTACGACGTATTCCAACAATTTGTACAAGAGCAACTACACGACAATCTGCACCCTGGAAGGACAGCAGCGATGCAAGCAGCGGTCGAAGACTGTCTCTGCTCGTAAGAACGAGATCGTCAACCTGTCGGAAGATTGAATACGGCGATTACGCTGGTCTCACACTGGGCTTTCCAGAAGTTCCAGAACGATCGCACGAAGCAAGTACGTCGATCAATTGAACCAAGTGTGGGGCATGGATGAAAAGTTATGTCTGGGACCAAAAAAATTGTACACTGAGCAAACATGCCTTATCGTTTCAATGTCAATCAATCAAGTAAACAATGGCTGGCTCACTCGGATCAATGTTTTTCTGTCGTGGCCGAAGAGAGGTCTGAATTCTGTTGACACATGGCACGCTTCGGCACCCTATGTTTTCAGTGCCGTCCAGGGGTAATGGGAGGGAAGCTACGTAACTGGTGAAAAATTAATCGTAGAATGTTTTCTCACACCATGTTGTATGCTGCTGCGACTACACTGTCGCTTGAAGCACACATGGACATGACATACATTCATAATCTGTTATATGAACTGGACCACGCAACAGATACAAACATGGCTTGTCAAACATCTTCCCCTAAGCCTTGAGCCACAGAAAACCAAAAGCATGTTCCAAAACTCAAACGTTCACAAGATCTGTGTGTAAATGTTGGTTGGAATATCGCTGCACGTTCATGTCACACATACTGCTCAAGATGCATGCTTCAAGTGTACAAACGCTCACTCACTGCAACGCTGCACCAACCGACTCGCGGCCACTGTTTTTGAACGTCGTGCCGTCGTCTTGTTCCCCCCCGCCTCTATCCTCACCGCTATCCTCACCCGCGGCCCTCAGGGCACGAGTGCTCATCGTCGTGCCGTCGTCTTGTCCCTCCCCCGCCTCTGTCCTCACCGCCGTCCTCACCGCTGTCTTCACCCCGGCCCTCGGAGGTCGTCGTGCCGTGGTCTTCTCCACCCCCCACCTCTATCCCCACCGCCGTCCTCACCGAGATCCAAAGTGACCGGTTTAAGTTAGGTATTTCATACTTAACCTCACAAGTTTCGCACGAAATGCGAACCGTCGTCGTCGTGCCGTCGTCGTGCCACCCGCCGCGGCCCTCGGAGCACGAGTGCTCGTCGTCGTGCCGTCGTCTCCGTCCTGTCGCGCCAGTGTCCCGGTGAGCCGCCGCCGGTGAACCTGGTTCACCTGCCCGGTTGCTCCCGGTTAACCGGATACCTGGTTCATCTGCCCTGTCCGCCGGTTTTGAACCCCAGAAAACCCCCCGGTAAGCCCTCGGTGGCCTGAAAAACCCTCCGTGAACCCCCGGTGAACCCCGTTGAACCTGGTTCACCTGCCCGCTGCGCCGTCGTCTCAATCATCCTACCGGGAAACCCAGTGCTGCTGCTGCCTCGCGATTTTCCGGAGAGCAGCGGTTGAACGCTTGGGGTGTGTATGCGGCGATAGCCCACATTCGGCCCTCGTGGGGCTCCACATTATGAAAGCAGCGAGCATCGAAGGAGACCAGTTTGTCGTGCATCGATCCAAGAGCCCCGTGAGTCTTGTGCTTCATGACGTGCAGCTCCGGGGAAGAGCCTAGGTCGTCTTCGACCCAGATCCCTCCTGTTCGGATAATGTATTCGCAGCTGCTGTAAAATATATGTCAAAAACCAAAGGTATATATATATATGCGTGAGGGTTTGGTACACGATATAGCGTATAACCTCGCTCCCCTCAGATGAGCTTGTAGTTGAAGTAGAATGTTTGCGAATCCACCGTTGTGAACAATAACCCTTGCAGCTTCATCGGTCCCGACCTTCTCTGCGCCAGACGAAGTCTGTTGCGGTCTTTGCACCAAGGCTGTACGCACTGATAATGGCAAGCAAAGCGGATGACTAGTGCCTGATCACTAATTTGGCTTGAGCCAAGTTTCTTGAGCCATGCGCCGATATAAGCTTTCTTTGACTTCCGCTCAGTGGACGAAGTCCTCCTGAGCTTCAGTCTTCCTTGATGGGCGAAGCCTTCTCAAGGTGGCAAACAGGTGGTTACATAGCTCACAAGCAAAATGCTCTAGGCTTCGATGTCTTTTCACACCCCCCCATGAGTGATGCCTTTGGCTTTGCTCACCCCGCAAGAGAGACGTAGAAAATCAAACTGTGCTCAATGGCGGCTTGGCAGTGCGTACTTTCAGCCTTAATTATTGATGACGTGAGACATGAAAGCGTCAAGTGCGATCCCTAGCTTCGGCCTAAGTGAAGGAATCACAAGCATGAATTCCACATCCGATCATGTACGCCATGAAGCGGCAATGTTCATGTAGAACTTCACCCATGACGCCGATCTCTGTCCTAGCGTCGGTCACCTTGGTATCCATCCCACCGTTGGTCGTAGGTCTCTTGGTTCCTGCGTCTGCGTTCTTCACGTGGTGGCCCAGGAGAGCTTGCTTTGGCTGCAGCCTTGGGCTTTGCCTTTGCCCTCGTCTCGACATAAACTTGATTCGCCTCGGCCGCTTCCTCTGGCGTCACCGCTTGATCAAGGATACTGTTTTGTGCAGGTGGTAGCAAACCACCTCCAGGAATGTGTTGCAAAGCATTTCCTTGGTAAAGGATTTGAGGTCCTCGTTGGCGTGCCTTTGTCAGCCTTGCGGTGTACTTTGCCTGGATAGGAATACTCAAGTCGACCATCATCGTCAGGAGCTGAATGGTACAATCTTTCGGAGCGAAAATGTAAGAACTCGATCACTTTTCCAGCAACTGGAGCCTTCGGTTCAGCGGAGTTCTGCAATTCACAACATGCTCAACACGAAATTGGGCAATTGCCAAAATCAGCTTAGCACGTGTAAAACTGTTCAAACATGCTATGTCACATGAAAGTCTGCACAAGGTGATGTCAGGTTTCATCACCCCGCCTGAGCTACATTTGTACACGAATGAAGCTCACTGAAAACGCTACGTGAAACTTTTAACTGCCCTGCACACCGTAAATCATGGCATGCGTAACACGGGCTTTCATTTCTCACATGTGCCTGGGTGCCGTAAACTGTGACACCCGCAAATGGCACTGCATCAACTCCAAGACTTGTCAGTACCCATCCGTTGCGAACTTGTCCATGCACTCTTTGCACGGATATGCAGCTCTGAAG
Source organism: Symbiodinium necroappetens (assembly GCA_905231915.1). Taxonomy (NCBI): domain Eukaryota; class Dinophyceae; order Suessiales; family Symbiodiniaceae; genus Symbiodinium; species Symbiodinium necroappetens. Next base: position 3,712 of record CAJNJA010009830.1, on the reverse strand, counting down.
GTGCGGTGGCGGACATTTCCACATGTCCTGTGGTGGTAGCACCGGCCGTGGTCTGTGATGACCACCTCTTGAGAAATCCTCGTAGTCTGAGGCCTGTCCAGGAAATCGTATTGCAAAGCCGCATTTTCACTAGACTCTAGACAGTTCAAAGCACTCCTGCTTGAGTTCACGGATGCGGGTTTTGTCATCCCGCTGCTCATCCCATAAAGCTGTGCACAACTCGCACAGCTCTGTCAGTTCAACCTTCTGTCGAACCTTGATTCGCCGGGATGCTCATCACACTTGTAATTGTCAAAAGAAGCACCAACGCTGCAAAGTAGATGTAGTCTGTAGGGTACTGCATGCTTGAACTCATAGAAGTAGTAGTGGTAGTATCGTGATACACACCAACATCCAAGCCGTGCTCTGTAGTAGGCCCATGGCTCCACGCGAAGAAACCTGTCAAAAAATGGCAGCTGTGAAATACATCCAACCACGACGGTACACCTGCCCGCCGGGTGCCGAAATGAACAACCAACCATCTGTATCACCATTGCGACTCCTTGGTGCTCTCCATGGCAGCCACACTTGCGAAACTTGCCACCATGATCATGAAAATCGTGAACAGTGGCACAAAACTGTTGCGGTACACTGTAGCGCCTGAAGTTGCTTCAACATCCACTGGCATCATCATCAAAAGTAGAGCAATCTTCTTGCACCACGAACCGCTGCTTCCGGTAACCTGCCTCACATGTCGCACTCGTGCTTTCATCATTGCTGAGGCATGTGCCTGATTCCACTCGTTCTCCCCAATGCACCTGTCACAGTCATCCATGTAGTCATGAAGAAAGAGCAAACATTGTAACCGCACTGGTCCAAGAGGTTTTGTATGTATTTCACATAGATTCGCATGTGTGGACAGGTATTTCATCTGCAACACCTTTCTCTGAACGACATCTTGAAGCCAAAGGAGTCGACCCTCGAAGTGCTTGCAGCTTTGGTTACTCCCTGTCGCAGACAAAAGGCTTTACATGCTTGATTGTCCACATACACTGTGAGGTCGCAGGGGCTCCGGCTCATGAACTCGATGACGGCCTTCATGAAGATTCCCTGACAAGATCCTCCAACAGCACTGTAGTACTCCGACTCCATGGAGGAAAGAGAGACGGACTTTTGAGAACGACAAATGTAGTGGATGCACTGTCCGTTCAAGCAGTAACTCGCTCCACTATACGATCTCCGGTCCTTCTTCGAGCCGCTCCAATCTGCATCCGAATACACCTCCAAAGAGAAGCGGTCTTCACTGTCTGAACAGCCATTGTCAGCAACATGATCATACAACTTGCGTGTACCCGGTCTGGAACACTTCATACAGATACCATAGTGACTCGTATTGACAAGGTACTGAATGAGTTTCACCAAACCTGTCTTTGCATGCTCCGTGGGCCTCACCATGTAAGAAGCCAACATCCGCACTGTGAAGCCGACATCAGGACGATCGCATGAAATGTAGCGTGCTGTGCCAATCGCCTGTCTAAATCTGCTCGCTTCTTCAATGTTGAGCTCGGGTGTGTTGTCCTTGCTGCGAAGCTCTGGCCAACATGGAACACGCTGACGTGAATTCTGCTTGACGTTCATGATTGTCTGCATCTGCTGAATGTAGGAAGAAGGCTGTCGGATTGTGATCCCTTGATCGGTGATGCTGTGAAGACTCTTCAAAAACCGGAAACTGTCTCCTGGTTCATGCGCCGCTTCATACGTGATCTGAAACCTTTGCTGAATCACCGGGATGAAGCACTTGAGGGCCCAGTCGAGCGGCAGGAGCAAAAGTGAATCGTCAACGTGTATCATGCCAGGACCCTGGCTCTCCCCGGCACTTCCGTCTGCGCTCTTGCTGCTCAACCGAACAACTGCAGGGCATTCCTTGCACTTTTCCACGTGAAAGTGTTCGCTCAAGTAGGCAACGAAGTGGTTAAACCATTGCTGGCTTCCCTCACGCTGCCCCGGCACCATCCGCTCGAAGACATAGGATTTGCCTTGGATGGTCGAGACTACGGGAACCGGTTGTGCCACTTCCAAGTATCCATCCTTCACATCTAACGATATGATTGCGAACTTTTGATCGGGCTTCATCTCTTTCCAGGCTAGGTACAAAGCTGGAATCATACGCACGATGTCGGTGCTGGTCGCCGGACTGAAAAGGCCCTCTTTTGAATCATCGAGCCACCGAAACTCGCGAGCGCAAAGACGGGCACGTCTGTACCACGTTGGCACACCATTCCTTTTCTTGCTCCTCCAAGTGCGTACGAACTTGGTGGTCAAATTCTTCATCGAAGCGATCTGATCGCTAGCCGCTAGCTGTAGCGTCGCGAATGACTTGCTTCCCAACCAACCGGCCAATCTCCACTTGATCGGCCAGCTGGTCGAGTTCGGCCAAAATGGCACTGTCCAGCTCAGGCTCCTTTCCATTGTCAGGAAACCAAAGCCGATCATCATCTTCGCCAGCTGCTTCCTCTTCGGGAAGAGCCGCCCAATCATCTTATTCCAATTGTGAAGGAAAGTGCCATGCAACATAAGTTGTAGAATGTGTATCTCCCAATATTCAAAGAGTATATATAAAAAGGATCTTCATCACATCCAATATTGAATTCCTGTCTGTTCACACAGCACTGGAGGCGCTTCCTTCTTTTTCCTCCGAAGAGGGCAATGGGGTCGAAACGGTTTTAGAAGGACCTGTCGCAAAGCGAAGCATGAGCACATGGTCACCGGCAGCGACACAAGGCACCATACAATCGCACCCGCATCTACCCCGGGTTGGGTGGGCGGGAAAATTTTCTGCTCAGCTCCAGTCGAGCCTGAACATCGGAGATAACAACAACTTCATGCCTGCACTTCCGGAAAAATTGTTTGTTTCAAAACAATAACTTTTCCTTCCAACACAAATGAAATAAGTGGCAATCGCAGGCGATATGATCACTTATTCCAATTGTGAAGGAAAGTGCCATGCAACATAAGTTGTAGAATGTGTATCTCCCAATATTCAAAGAGTATATATAAAAAGGATCTTCATCAAATCCAATATTGAATTCCTGTCTGTTCACACAGCACTGGAGACGCTTCCTTCTTTTTCCTCCGAAGAGGGCAATGGGGTCGAAACGGTTTTAGAAAGACTTGTCGCCAAGCGAAGCATGAGCACATGGTCACCGGCAGCGACACAAGGCACCATACAATCGCACCCGCATCTACCCCATTTGAAGTGCGATCATCCAGACAAAAGTCTCTGCGCAAAGAATGCCCTGTCAGCGCCTTGTTACCATGGTCGACACAAAACTGCAGATTCAGCCTCACCAATCATCTTGACGATTCGCGAACCGAGGTCAGTACCCGACGAGCCCGCAACCAAGGCAGCCTGGGCCGCAGAATTGTCGATGTAGGCCACCGTGAAGGAGTCCTTGAGCAAAGTCCCCCAACATCGGAAGGCTGCTAGCACAGCGTAAAGCTCGATCTCATAAATTGGATGTGACGACGCCTCAAGCATGGCATCCAAGTCTGAAGGATGGACTGAGCCACTGAAGAAAGATACCGGCATATCGGCCTCGTCGTAAAGACCCCACCAATGCCTGCCACCACATCACCAGAAGGCTCGTACGACCCGTCCGTGAATAGGAAGAAAGTCCTTCCCGAGGCCACATTGATGCATAGAGGTGGAGAGTTCCAACACTTCAGTGGTTGC
>CAJNJA010009829.1:0-14556 GCA_905231915.1 Symbiodinium necroappetens | reverse complement strand
CCGTATATACCCTAAACCCCTAAACCCTAAACCCCTAAACCCCTGAACCCGTATGACAGGAGGGTCCCACGGGCGCCTTCCATTCGAGGACTCTTCGCTGTCGCATCCATGGGTCCTTCCAGCAGATAAAGTTTACCAGCACGGCATGGTAGCGATTTTGGGGGAGGGCCCTTGGGCGAGCGATGCAGGGTCGGACGATGCAGCTGGCTCGGTCATGCACTCTTTGACCTCAGCCTCAAGTTGAAGGTTTGGGTTTAGAAGTGTCTTTGTTGGGTTATGAGCAGATGCTGGTAACCGTAACCCTGCTTGTTAAGTCCCCTGATCTCTTTAATGCCAGGAACATGGCCTCGGGTGCCGACATCGCAGAGCGGCCACCCCAAGTCGCAGTATCAGAGCTTCCGCTCTTGCACGAAAGCAAACTCACCAAGCAAGCTCTGAGCCCTGCAGATCAAGCCGAGCCTACGTCTGTCCTTGGGGGAAGCAGCCGATGCCGAGGCAGTTCGCGCAGACTGGGCTGCCTTCTGCAGGTGTGCTGTTTGTACTGCTCTATGCTGTGCTCTACTACACCATGTCAGGCTGTATTTGGCATGTGCTCGTGGCTTGCCCAGGACCGCCAGCAACAGTTGCCACACCTTTGATGGCATCTTGGCCTGTCACGGCTTTTTTTGGTCCTGTGAAAGACCGTGCCGAAGTCACAGTCTGCAGACAGAGCCGCATGTTCCCTAAACCCTGAACCCCAAAACCCTGAACCCCTGAAGCCCAAAACCCTGAACCCCTAAACCCCAAAACCCTGAACCCCTGAAGCCCTAAACCCAGCGAGAAGAGCCCAAGGCGGCGCCGCACGGCGTCTCCAGGCCGGGCTGGGCCGGAAACTGGGGGTTTGAAAAAAATAGGGGACCCTAATATAGTACCCCAAATAGGAGGCTCCTTATTATAAGGGCCCCAAAATAAGGTACCCTAATTGTCGGAAACTCCCAAATGTCGCTCCGTGTCGGGGAAGTTCGGCTGATGCAGGGTCTCAGCGCTTTGTCTAGACTTGCTACCTCCTTTCGTGAAAACGGTGCTCCCATGTTTTTTTTGTTTTACAAAACCCCCAGAGACCCTGAGAAGCCTCATGATTCTTCCACTTTGACACCCGCTTTCTGCCCCTCTAAACGCCTGAACCCCTGAACCCCAAAACCCTAAGCCCCTGAACCCCTGCCCGTAAACCCCGGAACCCCCTGAAACCCCCAAGCCCCTAGCCCCTTCAACCCCTTCAACCCCTAACCCCCTAAGCCCCTAAACCCCCTAAACCCCTAACCCCTAAACCCCTGAACCCTAAAACCCCAAACCCCACAAGCCCTAACCCCTAAACCCCCAAAAACCCTAAAAGCCCCAAACGACTTCCCTTGGTGCCTTTGCCAGGCCGCCGGCCCTGGCTCTCGAGAACTTCGCCTCCTCCGGGGTGCCTCGCCCGGTTCAGGGTTTTAGGGTTCAGGGTTTAAAGGTTTAGGGGTTGGGGGTTTAAAGGTTTAGGGTTCAGGCTTCAGGCTTCAGGGTTTAGGGTTTAGGGGTTTAGGGTTTAGGAGAGACGTCGACTTCAGGGCCTCTGCAGACACGGGGGACTTTCCGAAAATCAGGGTGCCTTTTTTTGGGGTCCTTATAATAAGGATCCTACTATTTAGAGTACTATACTAGGGTCCCCTATTTGCGGAAACCCCCACATGCCTGAAGACTTCGGAGAGAGAGTCAGTGTGTGTCTATACATCTGTGCCTATATCTATATATCTATATGTCTATATGTCTTTTTGTCTATATCTATAGATATGTAGGTGTATATATATATATGTATATGATTGTATGTATGCATGCATGCATGCATGCATGCATGCATGTATGTATGTATGTATGTATGTATGTATGTATGTATGTATGGTTGTTTGTATGTATATGTGTGTGTGTGTGTATGCATGCATATATGCATGTGTGCTTGATTGTAAGGGTTCTTAGAGGGCTTTTTGGGTTTCATAACGGGGTCTTCTTAATGAGAGCTAGAAGCTAGAATAAGGTTTTTACTCGATACTTTCTCGCATTAGTGGTAGTTAGCCAGTCCATTTGTTGCATATGCTGGTCCGTGCATAAACAGATAGGTAGATGAAGTACTTTATTCTGTTCCCATCCCAATAGATCATGTTTTGTCACGTTACGGGCCTTGTGTGGGAGGTCCGGAGCGGATAAGGTCGGACAGGTGGGAAACCAAAAGGATGGGAACGTGGGTTTTTAGTCGCAACTTCAGCAGATTATCGGGCCTGGAAGATCTTGAATTTGGACTGAGGGACCGGTTGTGTTGTGCTTGCAGCTTCAGGAAAGCTCTGACTCCTTGTTGTCTCTGAAATGTGGACGCATTCAGCTGTTCCTGACCCTGTATCAATGTTGGAAGAGGCTCCATGTGTCTTCTGTCGCCAGCCCCTGCCAAACCCCACACGCTCTTCCGAAAGCGTGGCCGGGTGTAGAATCCGCGTGTACATCCGCAAACCCACGGTCCGAGCCCCTAAACCCTGATCCGCGAACATGCATAGATCCCTTAGCGCTGCGCTAGCCCCGAGACTTCCGACGGCTCTAAGGTTTGGGGCTACGTTGGGGCCTACTTAGGGTAATTAGGGTTTCGGGTTTAGCGACCCCAAAACCCGGAAGCGCTTTCAGGTGTGAAGCTGAGCCGCGTGGCTCAGGGCCTAGTGAGCAGTGGAGTTGCGCCCGTATGCCTTTCTTTCTTTCTCCGGGAAGAGATCCTTGCAGCTCCAACACGAGCCACGGAACTGGACAGCATCCACGAAGCCTTGACAATAGCACGGCCCAGCCGAACAGCGAGTGCCAGGTGCATACGGTGCCTGTGGTCTTCATTGCCCGCATAGGAGCATGCTAGCGAAGCCATGTGCCACAGCACCACACAAAGCCGTTGTACATACCAAGCGATCACCTGCTTGCGTTCAGTTGTCCGATGCGAGTGTCAAAAATGACGGCATCCAGTCGTCTTGCTTTCGCCGTCGGCCGCTTCGGTCATTAAAGCACAGAATGCTTACTTCTGGCACTGCCCAGCGCCTGAATACAGACGATTAGTGCAACACGTCGCTGCACTACCCCGACAAGCCGTATCCAAACACATGCCAGTTCGTGCAGTCGAACGTCTGGCCAACTATTCACATGTCAGGTTTAACGACAGATCGTAACAACGATTCGTCATTGCTCCGCCTGGTCACCTTTGGTGCTTCACAGCCTGATCTGGTTGCTGTGTGATTCTGAAACATGGCCAACCCATTCAACTAATGTTCTGTGTCTCATCAGCCGCACCGACTCGAAACACTTGTGTAAAGGACTTGCTGCAAGTTCGAAAAGTGTCATGTCATGTGCAGGACAAAGCATGGTTACGTGCTTAAAGGCGAGTGCTTGACGAACGCCTCATAATGCAGATGTGGAGTGTGCCGTCCAAAGTTCGAAAACTCTCGTCACTTGATCTCGATTCGGTTCTGTGGGGTACGGTTCGCAGGTCCCGGACATCTGTTCTCGTGAGATTGTTTCCGTTGAGACGACCCGAACAAGGCAGTGCATGGATTTGTTTGCGTGGGGATAGAGTTGAAATTATCCACTTCGAGGATCTATGTAGGCTCGGCACATCCCTTTCAGAAGCGAGGATCCTTGAGCAAGGCGTAAACTACCCCTGCAGGATCTGAATCCTGGGATGATGCTGTGTTCATGGGGCTGGTATTGGGGGGTTGACCGTCGGGGGGACTGCCTATTTCGCCCATCGTGGCCTTGATGAAGTTCGGTGAAGGGTGCTGGAGGATTCAGGCACATGTTCCTCAACCTCCAGTCTGAGTTTTGTTGCCCCGAAGGCTGTATCTGCCGGTTCGCCTCAAAAGATCATCTTGGAAATGGGCAGTGCCGTTGCTTTGCCAGCAGCCTGACAGTTTTCGCGTGTACTGCAGCATGAAAGCCTCAAGTTCTGGCTGGAACAGATGACACGGACGGAGAGGTAAGCTTTCTTGTGTCTAGCATGGTTAAGAGCTAAGGCTTCACCGCTTTACGGGGCTGTGAGGAGGGCTTGATGCACCCAGAGTCAAGTGGGTCATGACGGGTGCAGTAATGCTCATGTGCATACAAATACTGGTAACTACTACTACAGGCTTGCAGATGGACATGAGAGAATAGAGCCCCGGCAATTGTTGACACCCAGTCCTAGGATTGCGGAGGTAGGTCTTTTAGGCTTCAAAGCTGGTGCCATCCGCCGCCAGTCAGGTAGCCAGCACCCCAGGGCCTTGGGGCGGTGCAGCTGTAGGTTTGCTGTCTTTTGATGGGGGTGTCATCTCCGATCCATGCTGTTTTTGACAAAGACAGTGCGAGCAGAAGCTCTGGTGTGCACAGACCCACGTACCGGGCGTTGCGGCTTCCAGTGTAAGATGTGGGCACCGCTTGCACGCCCAGCCTGCAGCCTGCGCGACCTTTTGTTATCGCCTCGAACACATTGATAGGCGTGCTATGACTGAGATCTTCCAGTTAGGAGACTGAACAAATATTACATGTCTTAGCATGTGCTATTGCTTTCTGTACCCAGCCAGGTTGCCTCTGCAGCCATGTCATCTGCTGCCATTGAGATCCACGGTCTGCCGGCTTGAAGTCCGTGTGGCAATGGTGCAGGGATTGGAACGCTGGGATTGCAAGGCAGTCTGAAGAGACATGGTGTGCTGTTCCCCCGCGGTATGAGAAGATTAAAAAACGTGGTATTTTATAGCGGTCTTGCACCGTTGGGATGGGAGCCCGTTGCAGTGGCGTTCAGATCCCCTTTGCTGAAATCATTTGGTGGGCCCAAGACCTTTGCAAGATGCCCTCTACTTCCTGAGCCCCCCTAAACCCTAAACCCTAAAAGCCCTAAACCCCTAAAACCCCTAAAAGCCCGAAAAGCCTTCAAAGCCCTAAACCCTAAAAGCCCCAAACCCTGAAATTACCCTCAACCCAAGGCATCTCGGAGCAATCCAGTCGCCTCAGCCTCAAGAAAGCCATGGAGCAGTTCGGCGAGGCCCGGGGTTGCTTTATATATATATATATTATATTGTATTTATATTGATTTTGATTTTCAGCTACGAAGACAAGCTGTGAAAACATGGGCCTATCGATCCTTTAGATCTGAGACATATTCAGCTCCACTGGATCTTCGGAGTTCCTTGAAAAGACTCCTAGCTGCCACGGCCCCCATGCCCGGAGATGCCGTCCAAGTGGGGCTTCTCCAACGAAGGGTCCCTCGCTTTCGGTATTTTTAAACCCAAAACCCTAAACCCTAAACCCAAAACCCTAAAACCCAAACCCCAAAACCCAAACCCCAAAACCCAAAACCCTAAACCCTAAATCGTGCTACCATGAAGACTCTTGCGCCCGGAGCCCTTTCGAGCGCCGCAGGTGGTCGGCTGCCACATGGGAGCCCGAGGCGGGCACCGCATCTACCCGAAGCCCTAAGACTTGAAACCCGCGAAACCCATGTGTGTGTGTGTGTAAAAAAAAAATATATATATATGCATATATGTATATATATAGAGACCTATATATACATGTATGTATGTATGTATGTATGTATGTATGTATGTATGTATGTCGGTGTGTATGTATATATATATATATATGGTATATAATGAAAAATAGATAGATAGATGGATAGATAGATAGATGTATATAGATACATGTTGAGGATCATCCTCGCACTATTCAATCTTGGCATTCAATGAGTCCTTGGCCGAGCTTTGGGGATGCGGACGCTTGGAGGTTGCCGTTTCCTTCGATCCAGTTTCGTCACGTGTCTGGGCCTTTGGGTTGGGGCTCCGGAACGTTGGGGTATGTTATACTATAGTTATGATACGGAGCCTTTAAACAATATGGGTGGGTTGCAGTGGGGCCTTTCAGGACTCAGGGTTTTGATGCTTCTAGGCATAGTGTTTTAAGCTTTGGGTGTGCTTCAGTTTCAGATGTCACCGTGGAGAGAGGTCTTCAAACAGTATTGGTACTTATGTAGCCCAATATATGAGGCATGCCAAGTCCTGCTTCTGAAGCTGACAGGTGTGGATCATCCCATCGTGCGGTATAAGTCGCAGGAGTCTGGCCGGAACCGAGCATCACTTTGGTCAGTGGGTTCAGCTTAAAGTGATATAGGGGCTTGAATAATTACGAATACTAGTTTCGGGGGATTCCGCCTTATACCCGAAGTATACCATACCCTACAACCCTCTTCTGACTATGAAGGCCCCCAAAATTATGCGCCGCTCCTCGAAGCGCGAGGAGCTCGCCCAAACGGCGCTGGACGCGCTGAAGGCTGGGCAGGCCAGCGGCCGTCTTGCTCTCTGCATGGCCCATTTCCCCCAAACCCTAAAGTAGGGGCCTAACTAATTACGAATGCTATGGTGGGGTCCGTATAAAACTCAGAGTATAACGCATTCTATACCGCCCTAAAGGCCTTATAAGCCCTTCACCCCGACATGCCCTAACCCTAAACAAACTCTGTGCGGACGGAAAATTCAGGGCAAGGAAACCCTAAAACCCTAAACCCTAAAACGCTAAACCCTAACAAGCACCTTAAACCCTAAACCCTAAAACCCTGAAACCCTGTACTTACAAACCGGCCAGGTTTGGCTGGACGGCATGATCCTGAAGGGCGAGCTCGGGCCTCGGCTTTGCACGAAAAGCTCGGACACAAGACGGGTTTGGGTTTAGGGGTTTAGGGGCTAGCTTGTAGTAATAAGCGGCTTGCAGTAAGGTTTTTTTTTTTTTTTACGGTTTTTGTGTTAGGGGAGCAGCAGTAAGGGGGTTTTTTGCGGCTTCACGTTAGGGGAGCAATGGACACCATTACAGCCATATTTTCCTTGGCACCTCAGGTGGAAGGGATCCGCGCGCTCCGCGCCGCCCCCGGCAGCACCCCCTGCGGCAGGGGGCCGCAACGAGGCCCAGGGAAAGCCAGGGGGGGCCGGTGGATTTGGGTTAGGTCTAAAGCCCTAAACCCCCTAAACCCTAGACCCCCTGAACCCCTAAACCCTAGAACCCCCCATCAAAAATCCCCCCTTAAACCATGGAGAGACGTGCGTTTGGAAGAAACCTCAGAGTTTCTGGGGGGCGATGAAAATTGAATCTGCTGATGCTTTTGATGGCGGATCGAGGCAGGAACCCCCGGGCGTAGAACCCAAGTCGTAGCCTCCTTGCTGCAAGGACACCCCCCTCCTCCCCCTTTTTTAAAGCCCTGTCTCCTAAACCCATAAAAGCCACTCAACATTAGATCGACTTGTCATTGAACACGAGCATTTTTTCAATACTACGTACTGTAAGAATGAATTATTTGAAGAAACTTGAAACTTGTATGTGTAAAATAGTTGTTTTAATGTTGAATTAGACATAAATCTAAAAAATAGTTGTTTTAATATTGAATTAGACATAAATCTAAAGCTTAGTGTTAGCGTTTGCATATCTAGACCGTCCTCCAACTTTTGAGAGGCCTCTTATTGTGAAGCCCTGAACCCCAAAAGCCCAAACCATATAACCACATAGATCCCTTATGGAACCCATATGGATCCCGTTAGGACTTGTGAAGCCCTTCCCAAGTCTCTTGCAGGCGGCGCTGGACCTCACGAGTCGAGATATCTTCTCGGCGCCAGGGCCCCGTAGAATTCGGCAGAAGGACCAGGACTCTATAAATTTGTACCCTCAAAGAGGGGTATAGTGTCCCAATTTAAGGGCATTTAGGGTCTAATAGAGGGTAGATGGAGAGTCTAGGGAGGCTTTATAATACGACTACTAGTAATCATAGTGTTAACAATCAGACTAATTGGTAGGGACGGTTACAAGTACAAGTTATGCAATGGCCCCACACATTCAAGCAGGGCTGTTTCAGAGTCCAAGGGCCCTCCCGGTTTTCTAGGATTCTTCTCATGGTCTCAGGGAGTTTCCTTGTGCCGTTTCGAGCGCGCAGTGAGGAAGTAGCAAGGCGAAGTGCCATGCCGCGTGAGATTTTCTTTCAGACCCGGCCCCCTAAACCCCAAATACCCTAAACCCTAAACCCTAACAAAAAAACCCTAAACCCTAAACCCTAAGCCACACTTCACATGGAATGCTTGCAAGAGTCTCGCTTTGGCCAAAAGGCAGAAGAGTCGCAGCCGCGACCGGCGGAGGCCGCCCCAGAGCTCGGGTAAACTTCTTGAGGAGCTCATCAACGGGGTTTCTGTTGAATTTTTTATTGAAGGAACCCTCAGTTGTGCCTCCTCCTCGTGAGACGAGCGGCTCGTGCTGATGAGCCCCATAGTTTGGGACATTTGGCTTTTCTCTTTTCAGTTTTTGCTGGTGCGTGCCGAGGCTTTTTCACCCATAAACGCCCTTTTCGACGAACGCTTTGTCACCAGGCGAAGTCGCAGTCGACGACGGAGGTGCAGCGTACTTTGAAGAGGTGTTGTGACAGGTGCAAGCAGACCAAGATCACCTCCCGGGTCAAGACAGATGGATGAGAGACGAGAGCCACGACCCCAAACCCTAATCCTAAACCCTAAACCCTAAATCGTAAGGGCACGTCACAAGTCCAGCTGCCAGGCGGAGCCCAAGTCGCAGTCGCAGCCGCAGGAGGCGTCACTGAGCTTCAGGCACCTGCCAAAGGGGACTTTCCGGAAATTAGGGTACCTTATTTTGGGGTCCTTATAATAAGGATCCCACTATTTAGGGTACTTTGTTAGGGTCCCCTATTTTCGGAACCCCCCAAATGCCTTTGAGACTTCTGCACGAAAATTTCAATAGACGTAACTGCAGCATGCGTTACTCGATACAGCGTTCGTTTTCTTCGTGCAAGTTGGGCCTTGCTTCTCTTCTGTCAGATGTGTTGCCAAACCATGGTTGCTATGTTGCGAGTTCATTCAAGAGTAGCTGCAGCGGATGTAGACTTGGCACCTGCAACTTCTGTTTGCGGTTCATGGTGTCAGACTGATGTTAACGCTGCACACTGGGCCATGTTCTTCACGCTCAAACGGTTCTGTTTCCACGACAGAGTTCGGTCAGTGCTGAGCTCACTGGACATGTTCTCCAACCCCCTCATGTCTTGCAGATCTGGTCTTGAGCTTTGACACTGCTCAGCAATTTCCCAGTCTGGTGCTTCGAAAGAGTGGACTGTGCGATTACGTGGCTGTTAAGGGCTTTCCTTCATGTTGAGGCATGTCTGGACCTGATATGACCTCGTTCCAAAACGCCGCCAGGTCAGCTGTTAGCGATCGCGCAGATTCGGTGTGAAGAGGCGGAGAGAGACTGCTCTGGGCACTTCCATTTCCGGATGGCATTCCCTGAAAAATGTCATAGACCATGATGTAACTACATACTGTACCATAATAGCCTAAGTATCATTCGTATATTGAACATGTCATAGACCATGATGTAAGTATACACTGTACCATAATAACCTAGTATTATCATTCGTAAAAATTGAAGATGTCGTTGTGGTCCTTGCAAGTGGGCCTTCCCAGGCCAGCAAAAGGCACCGCGGCTCACCTTTGAGAGCAAGAAGCCGGCGTGGCTCCGACAGTCGCCAGCCCCAAACCGAGGCTGAAGTGTGTCAGGCCGTGGCAAGCTCACCATGTGTTATGGGTGTCGGGGCGGATTTGGGGCTGGAGCTGGGGGGCTCAGCAAAGTGCAGATGATAGCGGAGTCGGTGCACAGAAGTTTGAGAGTCGAAGATCAGGATTTTTTTTCTGCATGCCCGCTCCAGCATCTGCTATCTGCTATGTTGGAGAAACTGCTCCGCACGAGTTCGCTATCACGGACTGCACGACCCACGCAGTGGAGCCCTGGACTCTGTGGCACAGTTTAGGCCAATGTTAGGGTCAAGTTATTGTCCAGGTATCCTCGAAGCATTATCACCCACTGCATGAGAGTTACGCGTGAAAAGCGGAGCTCTCCGCATGCATGCTCCTTTCTTAAAGGTGCTATGTGAGAGCGTCTCAAGCAGACTGTGAGGTTGTCGGGAAGATGCTGCTTCTTTTGCCTGGGCTCGATTCTAAACTCTTCTAGCAGCAGCTCTGCGAGCAAGTTGGAGTGAGAGTAGTAGTAGTAGTAGTAGTAGTAGTAGTAGTACCAGCAGCAGCAGCAGCAGTAGTAGTAGTAGTAGTAGCAGCAGTAGTAGCAGTAGCAGCAGCAGCAGTCGTAATTAGTGGCACCAGCAAGTGCTCGTACTAGTAATGGTATTAGGGATAGTACAAGAACAGATACGAGTACTCGTGCCAGTACGAGTGCTACAACTGGTTCTGGCAGTAGTATGGCTTCAGTTTTGGTTTCCTGGAAGCTCGGACATGCCTTGGTACAAGATAATTCTCTCAAGAATGGAAATGAAACCCCAAAACCTGAACCCTGAAACCGAAGCGTACTATTGGTATCTGGTATCGATGGGACCAACTACAGTACTGAAGGTGGTGCTGCTGTCACGCAGACTGTTGTAGCTTGACATCTAGATTGCCGCGCAAGACGGCAACTCGTTTCCACTCCGTTGTTTTGCTTGATGGCGTCCTGCCATGGGCATTGACGTGTTTCTCAAGCTCCCACTTAGCCTACAGCCCTGGAGGGCGGCCTGATGTAATCAACATGTGTCAATAACATCTGTCCAGTACTCACAAGCGCTTACTGCTCCATGCAGCAATCGAATATGCAAAGTCTCCGAAACATGACATAGAACTCCTGCGACGTGTCGGGATGCCATGTTACCACGAAAGCCATCGCCCCAGGGAGTTTTAATCTTGTTTTTCCGGTGTCAGCAATCTCGTCGCAACTCTACGTTTGGATGGACAAGCATCATCAGCCTAGCGGGCCCTACACGCTGAAGCAATGAAGCATACTAATATTTGATGGCAGCGCGAGTGTTTTTTCAGATCTACGGATGGGGTTTTCATCCAACAGCACACGTGTGTATGTGTGGCTATTACACAATTACACCGGCTGCTTCTTTTTCTTGACCGGCCCGCCGCATAGTAGTCAAATTAAAGTCACATGATCAAGCCTCAGGCGCGTCTCAGAGAAATGCTTTTGTATGCCGATTCCTCATGCACACTCTGCCGCAGTAGGTTTCAATGCTATTAAGCTTTCAACTTGAGACAGCACGCATCAGAAACAAAGCATACTTGAGTTCATAAGACAGGCCCAACTTGCTTTGCAGTCAACCCCTAAGCCTCAAAACCCTAAATCTAAAACTTTAAGCCCTAAGCCCTAAACCCTAAGCCCTAAACCTCGCACCAACGCATTGGCTTCCTGATCTCTGCGAAAATAATTCAGAGGCTTCGCCAATCCGAGCGCCTGAAGCAGAAAGCCGCGTCCAAGGCGGAGAGGCTGGGAGCCAAAACTTACTTGTCGACAGAGAATCTATATATTTTGTGCATATGTGTATATATATATATGTATATATATATATATGTATATATATTTTCCATTTCCATTTCACTGCATTCAGAGGAGTATCGCTGCCTAATTACAACGTGCGAACTGGCAGTATGCACTTGTCCGAAAATAAGTCGAGCGGAGCAGAAAACTGCCCAAGATGGAACCAGCCTACAGAAAACTATCTTGGCCGCACACTAGCTCTTCACAAAATCAAATCCATGGCCGTCATGGACGAGTCGCTGCCAACACTGAGGACTTGCCACACGCAATGGTCACAATTGCATGGCATTGGATTGAAAGCAAAACGTAGGCCTACAACCGTGCAGGATATTCCTCATGGGTATGGAATGAGGCCATCCCTACACAGCTACATACCCTAGATGCCTGGACACGTGTCGTTACGCCGAGCAACACTCGTTATGCCGAGCAACAGACCGACACTGCATGCTTGGGGTGTTTTGGAAAAAACTCCCGGAACTCACCAGGTGATGTATGGACATCTGAACAGAAGCATTAAAAGCTTGAGCCTTGTTCTTATGGGGCACAGAGGCAAACTGCAAGCAGTTCATGCCCTGCACGGCGTATTGAAAAGGCCATGCCCACTCGATCATGTTAATGCCATCACAGTCTTGGTATGCAAAGCCCTGCTCTTGACAGATTTTTGTGGTTGGTCAAAGGTAGTGAAGTTGGTGAAGGCCTCTTGCTTACAATCGCCTGGATTGTCATCGCACTCTCCGCCCAAGGGTTGTTGATGCCATCCTCGACCATGTCCTTGCCGCCTACGGTTGTGGCGACGACGAACAGCGTTCCCAAGCGCAAAACCTCCCACATAGCAGCCCTGTGTATATTCGCATCCGGCGAGCGGATTGTAGTGCTCAACTTTCTTCCAGCCTGCGTAGAGCGGCTGCGGCTATTGTGTATGCATCCCAGTCGGCTTTTCCAAAATGGAGTTTTGCAGTTTCAGTAGCCGCCAACAGTACCATGAACTCGCGGAGGAAGTCGTAGCATCTGCGGGCATCCAACCTCTCGATGAAGCTCATGAATAAGACCTTGCACACATGCTGCGCTTTTTGCCATAGCCGTTCTTCAATTCCCTCTTGCCTTCATCTGCTGCAGCTGCTATGTTTGTCCTGCAAGACAATGAACGTCTCGGTGACCAACTTCATGGGAAAGCCGCCTTGACACAGTTCGGGATTCCTGTGCAGTGGCCCGTCTTGAAGAAGGCCTCGAACTCCACAGACGTCTCTGGAGCCATGGCCCATAGTATGCCCACTGCCATTGGGCACTGGGGTTTCGGCCATGCGGGCAAGAATCGATCCGAAACCCGAAACTATCTATCTAGCTATCTAGCTATCTAGCTATCTATCTATCTATCTATCTATCTATCTATCTATATATAGAGAGTCTATGAAGAATATATGCATATATATACATACATACATACATACATACATACATACATACATACATACATATATATACATATATATATATATAGATAGATACAAATTGGTACACAAGTATATACATATATAGATTATGTATATTATTATCAATAATATTGTTATTATTGCCATTACTATTATTCTACTAAAATTAAAATTATTCTTATTGTTATTATTAATCTTTACGTATGTGTATATATATATACATATACATATATATATATATATATGAATCTCATTGGGTCTTCAATAAAGTACTTGACTTTTGCAATAAGGGCTCCAGAGAGCAACTCTGATTTGAATCACTATCTTGTTTGGACTTTCCGGTTTCATCACCTAAATGCAACGTAGCCTTGCCGAAATCGATACAAGAACGAGGATCGATTTCCAGCTGATTGTGTACCTTAAATCCACAGGGTCTGCTCATTCCTTGCCGAAAGCGCTTCTTCTACAGCTTTGTTGTTTTTAGATTCGAAGGGCTAGTATATGATGGTATGTCAAAGTCAGTCAAAGTCTATGTCACGTCTTCGCCATCATTGCATGTTCGGAACCAAGCCTTCGTAGAAAATCAGAGCGTGGGTGGTCCCTGAACCCTAAACCCCTCGACCCTAAGCCCTAAACCCCTAAACCCTAAGCCCTAAACCCGGAACCTCAAACCCTAAGACCCTTAAGCACTACACCCTAAGGCCCATGACCGGAACATTTGAGTTCCTTAGCTTCGCCTGCAGATCCGGTCTGCAGGAGCTCGGGACATGCGGATTCCACACACTCTCCGACCAAGAGGCCGGTGTGGAGACAGGTCATAGCATGTTATTAGTGTGTTATGGTATGTTATGGGATGTTATGGTATGTTACAGTATGTTACAGTATTTTATGCTATGTTGTAGTATATATTAGGGTGTGTTATAGTATTGTATAGTATGTTTTTCCGCGATTTCATTTAGCCGTGCAGCCTTCGTCGTGCGGGGCACCGCGACTGCCGCGTTGGCCGAGGAGTGATCATCCCTGGACATGGTCTAGGACGTTTTCAGGTGGGTAGTTACCGTTATAGTAGCCGGATAGAAGGTCTATATACCTTATAGAATCCTTCTAGAAGCCCTATATTCCCCATTAACATGGTTGCTAGCACGGGATTTCGCCAGGTCCCGCTATGGCTTCGAGGAAATCCGGCGGAAGCTGTTCAAGATTCGGCAAGCATCCAGAAGAAGCGAGGAGCTGCAGAGTGGGGGAAGCCCAACAAAGATGCTTCACAAAACCCTAAACCCTAAACCCTGAAACCCTATAAAACCCCCTATAAACCCATAGATCCATCCGCCCTGTTTCTGTGTTCTGTGATCTCGTGCTTGTCCTTGCGCAAGGAGACTCCTGCAATGCAGGACGTGGCGCGGGAAGAGTGGGTGCCTGTGAGGCCTGAACGAGGGGCGGAGGCTTTCATTTTGCCAGGGCTAGCTACGACAACAACAACAACAGCAACAACCACCACCACCACTACTACTACGACTACTACTACTACTACTACTACCGCTACCACTACCACTACTCCTACTGCTACTCTCTACGACGACGACTATCACTGGTTTTCCTTCTAGGAGATCCTAGGAGTAGCTCGCTCCCGGGGCCTCGGCAATTTGGGCATCGCTGGGTTTTGCTGGGCGCAGTGAGAAAGGGACCATGAAAGCAGTGAGCCACTGGGTTTAGGGTTTAGGGT
>CAJNJA010009828.1:0-14557 GCA_905231915.1 Symbiodinium necroappetens | reverse complement strand
GAATTGTTTTTTTTTTTGGAGGGGGGGGGGAGCAGGGATTCAGAGGCTGAGGGATTCTACAGGCAGGCTTGGCCAGCAGAGGGCCTGACATCCCAACAAGGGCGACTCAAGGACGGCAAGAGGATATCATTACAGCAGAATTCAGACCCCCAAAGGGACCTGCACGGGAGGAGCCTGGGTTTGGGGGGTTTCCGGAAGCCTGGAGCCCCTTTTCTCGTGAAAAGCTCGTGGAGGAGTTGTGGAGTAGCCTCGTTCTCGTGAAATACGGTGATGGCGACGATGGCGATGACGGTGAGGGCGATTCATGCGGTAAGCCTGATGGTGTTCATGACAATTCGCGCCACATGCTGCTGCGGATGATGACGATGGTGATGATCATCCTGATGACCGTGAGGATGCTTGTCATTGCGATTGAGTTTCTGACAATCTATGGATGACGGTGGAGGCGCTGCTGAGGACGGTGATCAGGACGAAGGTCATGAAGAACAAAAATCGATGGCCCCCCCTAAAGAATGCCCTGAAGAATCCTGGGCCTCCCAACCTTCGAGTGCCGCAAAGACTGCAAACTTCAGAGCGCCGAAGAGGCCGCTGAGCTCTGCACGTCTTTCAGCATCGCTGCGATCTCCTCCATGGTGCCTCTTCAAGCTTGTCATTGCCTAAGCCTTGCCTAAGCACGACCCTTTTCCTAGGGCAACCCCCCCCCCCTAAACTAAAAAGCCTTACGTGCGTTACTTGTCGACTCATACCAGATGCTTCTACTTGCCTCGGCAGGAGCCCTTGTTGACGAGGCCCAATCCCACTCTTCAGGGGCTTATGGCTTGGCGAACTGGAGTGATGAAATCACCTCCCTGGCAGCAGGCCTGGCTTAGCGGGGACAAGCTTGCCCCGCGAGCGAATGCTTGAAATGACAGCACTTGCAGCATACTGCAAATAGGAGACGGAGCAAAGGCAACGACGCTCCGACGTCTGTGACGAGTCTCCGAATAGGTTGCTCAGGGAATGTGCGTCGACCTCCCTGCAAAGCAAAAATAAAACACACACACACACAGAGCAACCCCTGAAACCCTAACCACAGTCGAAACAAGCCGTCTCAAAGCCAATGCCCTGCGGTAGCTGACATCAGCTCCTGGCCCAGTGATGCGGTGAGTGGCCGATGACATGGCGGATGTGCGAATTGTACCCATGCGGGACCAGCCGAAACAGGTCGTCGATGAAGCAACCAGCCACCGCCACCAAACCTTGCAGAAACCTCTCCAAACCCTGTAACTCTAAGATACGGGTTTTGCGGGAGCCTGTGCAGGTCCATCGGGGGTTATAGTGGACCCATAATCACATGTACATGAGAAAGAACCTTACGTAGTAGGATCCTTATCAGAGGGATCCCTACATCTGGCGCCAAGAGCTTAAACAACAACAAGGGGCTCAAAAGCAACAAATACCCCTCGAAATTCCTTCTAAAGTCCTCACACAACGAAGTCAATCTCAACCACAACCCCTAAACCCTCAATTTCCATTCTAAAGTTATCAGTGCCACTACTGCCAATGACAATCAATCAATATCTCTCTCCTCCCCTCGATATATATATATATATACATACATACATACATATACATACATATGTATACATCTTTCATGCATCCAGGCCTTCCTCAATCCGACTCGAGGTGGCGAGTCCGAAGAAAGGGGCGGCGGGACGAGGACTAGAGCTGGGTTTAGACGATTAATTGGGCTTTTTGGGTGGTTCTTGCAGACTTAAGGCTGAGGGCTTTAGAGGGTTTTCAACGATTTGGGGATTTGGGGTTCGCGCTTTGTTGGGGGTAGGTCGGTTTAGGGTTCAGCCTTCTTTGGTGTTTTTGGGCTCGCCTGAACCCTAAAGCCTCCACCTTTTAGCCAAGGGCCAGGGTTAGGGACTTGAGGGCTTCGTTTCTCAAGGGGATGAAGTTTATTATCATCTTCAAGACTATCCCTGAATCTAGATGCTCTGCTTGAGGATTTAGGGTTTAGGCAGAACCGTCAACAAAAAGCCCTAAGTACCTCACTTATCTTTGCTACATCTTGCCCTGCTTTCCATGCTGCTGTGAAGTCGCGCTTTGGACCCACACAGCTGCAATCAAGGAAGACCAATTTCCAGACACTTTCACAAGGGGTCCTACGCCCCCAGAGATCCTTCATGCGACTCAGGGTGCCTCTTGGGAGTCTGTGGCCACCTGCTACACACCAGTGTTTACTGGGAGCCATCAAAACACGTTTTGTAAGTAGCTGCATTTTCCATAGGCTCCAAAGTAGTTCTTTTTTGTGGTTCATATTTAGAATCCTATAATATTTAGAATCCTATAAGGTAACCCCAAAAAGGAACTACTTTGGAGCCTATGGGTTCCCATAGGTACTAAGGATCCTTGGTGGGAAAACCCTGCAGCTCACCTCACTGCTGAAGCCTCGAGGCCAAGATGCCTAAACAGCAAACCGGACCATCGTCCACTGCATATACTGACGCAGGCCACGACAATGCCCAGTATAGTTCAACCCTAGTTTCATAATATGTGTGTATATGTGTAATGTATATATATATATGTATGTATGTGTTTGTGTATATATAATATATAATATATAGGGGTACTTACGACCCTTAGGGTGCATGCAAGGGACGTTGAGTGTAGAGTATGAAGACATGTCCCGACTTCGCTCTGAGTCTTTGCAAGAATATCCGAAGCCTAATTTAAGGGCTTAGGGCTTCGGGTTTAGAGTTTAGGGTTTACGAGTAACCCCTTAATAATCAGGGCACCCTTTTTCCTAGTATTCGGTTTTAATAAGGAGCCCCCCAAATAAAAAGGGCAAAAGGGTACTAGTGGGGAACCTAGTTAGGGGCCTTGACCAGTAGAATAGGGTTTGGGGGAGTTTACATTATGCTGCAAATATGAAAAGGAAACCTCAAAAAAAACATCGGTAGTTAGTTAGGCCCGCACATCTACTCGACCACCAGTCGCTTCATCCGACGTGCATCACGTTCGGGCTCTGAATGATTTGTGAAGGAAGTGTGCGGTTGGGAGGAAGGGGCTCCTAAAACTGTACAAGCGCTAGAGCGGAGTAATTAAGACCATACATTCTGCAGGCTTCTACCAAGAACCACTGAAAGCCTGAATCAAAACTCCAGAAACAGATCTCTGGCTCTTTTGTGCCGGTCGTCGCTGTCGGACGGGTCTTCAACGCCGCTTAGGCTCTGGGATGTGAGGGCAGGTGATGCTGAGCATGATCATCCGAACAGGTTCGCTAGATGATGCTTTAGGGATGAGGGCTCGAACAGCTCAAACAGACTGAAGCAAACTGTATGCATATGGAACACGAGGGAAGGATAATGACAAGTGATGGAACTCTCTGTGGTGTTTAGTCGTTGGTTCCGACGCATGGGGTCGACTCTCTGCCAGCTTGTGCAGCATCGTGCGAACCTTTCCTAGCCGGCAGTTTGTGTGCAGTTCCCAGCTATTGGAACAACAAGGAGCATCGGATTTTACATGAGGGATCCTAACACAAACCATACTACTTTTGAGGGGTATCCAAAAGCAGGACAACTAACATCTCAACATCTCTCTACACCCAACGCCCTTCTGCACTCTAATCCTGACACCTGGGCCTGAGCCAAAGCCCAAGAACAGATCAACAACAGCAATCTCGAACCTTCTTCGCAAATCCTGCGCTCCACAAGCCCTGTGACTCTAAACCCTAGACCCGAGACTCTGCCCCAAACCCTTAATCCCCTAAGCCCTCAATTCCTTCAGCACCAAGAGCCTGAAAAACCACACACGATGAACAGGAGGAAACCTATCAACCCCAGAGTTAGCGGTCAGCCGAAAAAAGTGGCCTGTGTCGGTTGAAACGGGTTAGCGATGTCTTGTAGCATACAGTAGAAGCCCAAAAGTTGCAAACTTAATAGCCTCCATCGTTAAGAGTGATGTATAGGGAATCCCAGCACGAATTGTCCTCAAGCCGGTTTCCAACTTTTTGGGGTTTGCTATAACTATACGTGTACCAGAAGCGGAGACTACTGGTAATTTTCCGACCTCTTCACTACAACACCAAGTCGAAGCAAAACCTATTTCCGTTCTGGTTGCAACCTCTCACACATACAACGTAGCATAAGGAACGCTAAGTCATGCTCGAAGTAATTCTTCAGACTTCCATATTTCCCTATAGATGTGAAGTTTGAGGATAAAGCATCAACACGGTCGGACACCCTCGGGACATCATTCAGATCTTGTACTCAAACTGCCCACGCAACTCTCTTTGTACAAGCCTCGCTGGCACACATGTCGGGTGTTGTCAAACAGAGTGATGCTATACTTTAATAGTCTGTTACTATCACATTAAGGTGAACGAAAGTCCGACTTGCCATAGTGGCACCTGCTGGACACTACTTGCTTGAGGCGTGGTTGGAACTTAGGGCGAAAAAAAACTCAATCATCCGGTATATGTTCCTCATCCCCGCAGTACTCTGCTATTCTGCAAAAGGGGCTGTGGCTGACCCTAGCCTGGCATTGGAACACACAACCAAGGGAAAACAAAAAAAAAAACTACGGTTTAGGGCTTGGGGTTTAGAGTCGTTTAGAGTGTTTAGGAGTTTAGGGTTCAAGGTGTCGGGAGTAGCAACATGTTTCACACTGAACTCCCAACACATCCGATCATTCCGGTCACACACGTGGGACAGAACGCGGCCATGAACTAGGAGTAGCACCCACATGGGACGCCGAGGTCGAGGCCAAGGTGAGACACGGCCTTAGGGTTTAGGGTTTCTGACTTTAAGGTGTAGGGTTAAGGTTACTGGAGCTTGGGGTTTTAGAGTTAAGGGATGTAGGAACCTGACTAAAAAACCCTGGCCCTACAAATCCCAAAAAATTGGGGGTCCTGTGCAGAACTCTTATAAAATAAAGGCCCAGGGTTCCTGAATCAGGTTCCGATATTAGGCTTAAAGGAGATAGGGCCTTCGACTGAAGGTCGCGAATTTCTGGTGCAGCCTTGCCAACTTCACGAAGTCGAGGAGCTTCTGCCCAACTGTTGCCAGGCTCTCCTTTAGGTTTGGGGGTTTAGGGCTCTTTTTTTTTTAGCTTGAGGGTGGAGGATTGGAATTTTACTAGGTTTTAGAATCAGAAACTACATCTTCCCACAATTGCTTTGCATTATGTAATTGCACATCTATGGCAGCCAGAAGGCATTCAGCCCACTGACTTTCCTGAGGCACGCGCACAACTGCGCTTTGGTGGTTTCAGGACGTTTCGGGTGTTAGGGTTTAGGTGTAGACTTGGAAAATCAGGAGCCAGAAACATCTAACATGGTTGTCGGGTGTTTCAGGATGCAATGCAGGGAGCTTGATAGCTCGAGTGGGCCTCAGTCACTCTGGGCTATGTGGCAGCGAGAAGCCTTCTACAAGGGTTCGTGAGTTTACCCTCAACGCTAAACCCTAAACCCCTATTCCCTAAACTCTAGACCCGGAACCCTAAACCCTAAACCCTAAACCCTGAACCCTGAACCCCGTAATTCCTAAACCCTAAACCGTTGTACCAATTGCTCAGGCTGCTGTACTACAGCCCCAAACTCTCTGATCCCGGCGATCCTCACCTCTTCCTGCAGGCCGTCCGTCTACCTGCACAGTCACGGGTAAGGCTTGAGGGTGTAGGGTTTACCTGTAAACCCCAAGCCTACAGAAGAGCAGGTTCTGAACCCATAAATGCTAGATCTCCGAACACTAGGCTATTGGATCCACAGACAGGGTTGAGGATGGTTTAAGGGGCCTTTTGTCGGAAGGTGGAAGTTGCTTCGAAACCCCCCAAACTTTCCGTACAAAATGCCAGAACCCGTCGAGTACCCGTTAGTTGGGTCCTTACCGTCTCGTGGCTACTGGCTGTGTAGTTGAGCAGGGGCCTAAGTGAAAGTTGCAATTGGGGGGGGTTAGGACTTCGGGCTTACGGTTTCTTGCTTCAAACGTGTTAGCTCGCGTGTGCATTGCCACATTGCTGCACAAGGCAGGACCTGGTAGGCCACCAATCCCAGGCGCTTTGCGACGCGTTGTGCCTCCTTTTGCCTCCATCTCCACCTGCAAATGCTGCAAGAGGACGGGAGACGCACTCCGATTCCCTTTCGTCTTTAACGACCGCTGTGTGGCAATGCTCGGCGATGAATCGTGACTCTCGAATCATCCATCTCGGTCCATCTCCTTCGGCAACTAAGGCCTTGGACATGACCCATGTTTAGGGTCAGCGAGCGGGCGCATGCGACAAGTCGATAATCTGCTGGCGGGTTTCGCCGAGGAACCGTGCTGGTTCTAGGATACTATAGGGTTGAATATTGAAGCATCGGATGTGGTGTTCGAGCCGGCCCTAAAGATACGAGGCGTTGCTCAACACAGCGCCAAGGTGCGCTCGACATGGAGGCTTTAGAAATGAAGAACCCTGTCATGTACCCTAAACGCTAAACCCCGTCATGTAGGACACCAACCGGCGGGAGGCCCTTTCTACAGAATCTACCCCCTCCGCGACTTCCAGAGAAGTCCCGGGGCCCATGGTAGTAAGAAGCTCCAGTCAACAGGATCTTATCTAATTTTCTGTAATAGGGATCTACAGTAAAAAATGTGGCGACATTATTGTGGTAGCTTAAATTAAATCCCTCACAAAAACCCAAGTTTGTTAATGCACCCGTGGCCCTAAGAAGCCTTCAAGCGCCCTCACGGAAGGCCACTGCACACCCCTTATAACCCGAGCCCCGACATCCTTAGCTACACCTGAAACCAGTTAGGAGTCAGGATTTAGGGTTTAGGGGTTTAAGGTTTAGGGATTGGGGGGACCATTGGGGATATAAGCCCTCTCAATAAGGTCGTTGTTAAGGGAGCCAGAACTGGGGTCAAGAAGGGTACTTGTTCAGGGGTCTCCCTAGTACTGACGAGGACCAGCTCCGATTGCGGGCTACATCCCTCGGCGGCATCAGTGCGTCTCTACTGGGGGTTTAGGTTCAGAGTCTGGGCCTTGCTCCATGTGTTTGCTTCGAGGGTTTCAGGCTTTGTGCTTGGGTTCAAGTCTTAATGAAGGACTGTAACTTAAGATGAAGTCAGAATGACAAGTCAGGCGTATAATTACAATGACAGGGAGTACTGGGCTTCTGGGAAACGCTAGAACCAACAATTGCAACCGGCATAATTACCTTCACCCTGAGTTGCATGACCTCTTTCGTTTTGTTTTAGCACCGTAGCTGTAAAAGACAGTTGTCTACCAAGCGTACTACAATTCATTCAGGGTCCATGTAGGCGTGTAGCAGGCTAAACACCCAGGCCTTCAACTCGTCGAGCCAAGCCGCGCCAAACACGCAAACCCCCTAAACGCTAAGATCCCAACGACTCGGTTGGGGCTTTGGGGGTGCAGGGACGGATGGTAACGGGTTGGGTGACGGCGTGGAGGTTGGAAAAGACCTACTATTTCCAAAACATTCCCCAAAAGGTGGTCTTGGTGGTCACAGGTAAGGCTCACAGCCCTTAAACCCTAAACCTGAAGCCCCGAACCCTGAGCCCCAACCCCCCCCGCCCCTTCCGTGCATATTAGGGGGCCCTTATGTAGCCGTGAGCGCTCCTGGGTTCGTCAGGGCTTCGGGTTCTAGCTGCAGGCTTGGCGGTTTAAGGTTTTAAGGTTTAGGATTTAGGATTAAAGGTGTAGGGTGTAGGGTTTCGTAAAGCCAAACCCACAAAAACCTAAGCAACCCGAGGCACGGCGAAGAGGTGATCGTGGCGGGTTGCCTCGAAACGACAAACCCAAGACGTTGTTTTTTTGGAAGGGATCCGGCTCTCACCCCGATAAGGGTATCTATTCCACACAGCAGCGACTGCGCAGCGGCGACTGCCGGCGCGCAGGCAAGTGCCACGGCTCCTGAGGATACGACTTCAGAGCTGCTACAAGGTTTTGGGTCCCACGAATTCTCGGAGTTTTCTGGTAGCGGGGCTCACCCGACTCACCCCAGAGGTGCAGGACAAGTGGATAAAGGAATCAGGCTGACCTCGCTCTCCGGAACACCCGCCTCAGGCCACGCCACGTTGCACAACTTCGTGAGATCACCACCACCCGTCTACCCCACTGCATCGCTACGCTGATCATGGCAAGACCACCAGGCCCCTTCAGGGTCTGCTAGCTGCGACCGTCCGGAGTAAGATGATGAGGGCAGTAGGAACGAAGACAGGCACATCACAAGAAGAGCATCCAGTCAGACAGCAAGGAAGCAATGTTCAGCCAGCCCAAGTGCCATCTGTCTCAGAAGCTGGCGAGAGCCGGGAGCAGTTTCTTTCGGCGCCCCTGCGTCTGCGTTGAGGCTTGGAAAGGATTCGGGATTTCATGCATTGGGACGGCCTCTGAAGTGCGGTCAGGGCAGGGTGCGCCGCGGGGGCTTCTCGTTTAAAGCGAAAGCCTCTGAAGGGCGGAAGTCCCAGGCTAAAGCCTTTCGTTCCGACAGGGATTCGTAATGAGGGACCCAAAATGCCAGCGTGTGGACGTATCTGCCTTGCCCGCATGAGTGAAAAGCGGTTCTACCCGGAGATCTATGCAAACTCTAAACTTGCTTCACGGGGCTAAAAGAATCAGCAATAGTGCTCCGAGCCACCCAGGAGACCCGAAGCGACCAAATCCGAAGCGCAGCACATCGGACTCAAGACCTTAAGAAGTGAAAAGGCGACAACGAGCAAATCCCCAGAAGCGCACCCTCCCCACCATCTCAAGGCAGGCCTTGAACCATAGCTCCGGCTGCTTGCACCAGCGGCAGTTCTCGGTGCAGGGGCAATTGTCAAAGGCGGCTCCACACTTAATGTAGGGGCCTAAATAATTACCAATACTATTTTGGGGGCTCCTTATTGCAATTATAGCATAATGGGCCCCAGTACCCTATTCTAACTATTCAGCCCCCATATTAGGTCACAACACAAGTCGTGAATACTTGGCTACCAAACTGCAAAGTTTGACTAAAGCCTGTAGTTGAAGCATGTAACTACAGGGCCACACCCACCGACTTGGGTCGCGGCACAATTGCCCAGGTGCACTGTGACCTGGGACAGTCAGGAAAGCGAGTGACAATCCTCCGACGCCGAGTGGTTGGCAGTTTCAAGGCAGCACTTGAGGCTTGCATGGTTGGGAGTTTAGGTGCTTAAGCTTTTTAGGAATTGTGTGGTCTGTTGCTGCTTCTTGGTGGCTTTCAATTAGCCCAAGAGTCTTGAAGAGTCAATTGCGGATGGCAGGTTCTATCGACGTAAGAACGCGCAAGTAAGGTTAGCACCATCACTTGTAAGAGTTCTGGCAAACTGTCATCTCCGGAAAAGTTTGGAAGCAGCGGAAGTACACATGTTACAAGTGTTGGCAACTACCACCCTGCTTTCCTGCTGCGGCAGACAAAGCCTGCTCATGAACATTCTTGTCCCACGGCAACCCTTAAGTGCTCTCGGTTCTGAATACCTGATCCTAACGATCACTCTGATTGTTTATCTGCCCGTTTACATGCCGGCAGATGGCCAGCTTGGCATCGTCATCCTTCGCATGGTACATTTTTCAAGCACGGCTCTCGGTGATTCTCAACAGAAGCAGCAGTGCTGCCCTGTTGAGCAATGGCCGGGAGCTTCACGAACACATAGGTGCGGACGGGGTCACGTAGCAGGAATACCACGACTCACGAGCGAGAACAGAACTAGTAACAAGAATGATTACCACAGTCTCTCCTATTCATGTTCACACACAGGCAAAGATAAATCGAATGTGCTTGCTCTTGTAAACGCTCACATAGCTTGCCTCCTTAACATGATACCCATCCCCCCTTTTCTCTGAGGCCTCGAAATTTTTCTTGGTCACTTCGCCTGCTGGCGAGCATGGTGCAAGAGAGTTTAGGGCTTAGGGGCTTTGCACTCATGCGCATGCAAAGGATACATGTGGACCTTACAAGATGGATCAATAACAAGCTGCTTGCGTTCGATCATACTGGCTGCCTGGTTGCGAAGAATTAGCAACAGTGTTCCGAACATCCCCACCAGGACCGGAAAACCCCAAGCCAACGACCTGGTGACCTACAGCCTACCCAGAAGCAGACACAAAAGCCCCGAACAGACCAACAAAGCAAACCACAACTAGCCATAGCCAAGCGACGGAAGACTCCTCCTTAGCCCGAAACCCAACAAAGTGAGACGAAGAGCGAGAACAAAAAAAGTGCAAACGCCAAGCCACGCACAGAACATAAATCCATGTCTTCGAAGACGCCCCCTCCCCGGACAGGGGACGCCTCCTCACGAGCACAAAAGCCACAAAAAGCGCAGCCAAGCAGGCAGAGAAAGCAAAAAAAAACAACAAGAAATCGAAGCCAAGATGCGGCTTCCGGGGCGGTGGCAGCGCAGTCCTCAGTCCAAGACAAGCAGCAAAGAAAAGCCGATAAGCAAGAGCAAGGAAACTAAGCTCAACAAAAGCAAGCCAAGGCTCAACACAAGAACACAACGCAAAGCTAAGCAACAAAGGGACACGCAAACAGCACTCGCAGACAGGGCACTCGATGGGCACTCGTACTGGGATCAAAGGGTTAGGGAAGGAACCCTGAGGATTAGAAGTCGGGTTGAAGCCC
Organism: Symbiodinium necroappetens; assembly: GCA_905231915.1. NCBI lineage: Eukaryota > Dinophyceae > Suessiales > Symbiodiniaceae > Symbiodinium > Symbiodinium necroappetens. The sequence continues at coordinate 3,945 of CAJNJA010009828.1, read as the reverse complement.
CAAAAGGAAGGGAAGGGAGAACCCAGAAAACCAAGGCACCAGCTTTTCGAAGCGACAGCTGTTCACGTAGGAAAAACAAAAAACTTGCCGGCCTCAGCCCCAGAGCCACCGATGCTGATGTTAGGCGCTCGGCAAGAAGCTGTTATAACAGCAAGAGTTGAAAATAAAAGGCTTGAGTTCGGGGATTCCAGTGCCAAAAAAAGGCCGGCCGCTCGGGAGCCACTCCCAGGACTTTGCATAAAGCACGACAAGCTAACAGATGCCGTAGCAAGTTAAGTCAAGCCAGTTGCAACCAACAACACAACCGAGCTCAATGCAAAGCCCATGACCCGTGAAACGGAGAAAAGCAACCAAAGCTAACCCGACTTATACGATTACTAGACCCCTCCCTGGCGTCTCAGCTCCTACTGATTGACTCTAGTACCTCCATACACGATCCCAATAAACAAACCAAGTTAAAGTCCCCAGTATGTACAGGGGGCGCTCTGGTCGGGGGTTTGTCCTCGGCATCTGGAGGCCGACCTCGATACGGACAAACCCCCGACCCTACTACCCTCGGGTCGCCGATCTATTCCAAAGCTGGTCTTAAGGCGACTTGCACGTCTACACCCTCCCGCTACGAGCTCCTAACAACAAGTATGCTAAACAAACACACGGAACAAGCTAAACACGAAACCCTAATCGGGGACCCCAAGAAGAACAAAATAAATGAAAAAAGATCAGAAAAAAAACATGCACATGCAAATGCTAAGGCAAATTTGGCCCAGCAAAGGTTGTAGAAAAAGGCATCAACCACGCCGCCGCCCGGTTCCGCAAACACCGCATATGTCGCACGGGATCCAGCAGGTGTTATAGACCGCCCGCACCCTGCCAGACAAAGACGCGAACAACCAACAATACAACGGAACCCCGACGAAACATAAAAGACAACCAAGCTTAACCGGCGCCGCGGCCGCGGGGGAGAAGGAGGAACGGAGCGTGCCCGCGTTCGCGGGCTTTCCTGAGGCGACAACGTTTCACTCGAACTCTTTCCTAAGCTCCCACTCGCCCTGCCAATCTAAGTCAAGGTTTATGGTTTATAAGGTTTAGGATTTAGGATTAATTTAAGACTTTAGGGTGTAGGGTTTACCACACCCTGAACGACAAACCCTTTCTACGGGTGTGGCGCAAGCCGTAGATCCATTGTTTGCCTCGTCGGGAGCAACGATAACAAGTCATCATGGGATCCGTATACACCCTAAAACCCTAAACCCTAAAACCGTAAACCCTAAATCCTTAACCCTTAACCCGGTTAGTATGGGATTCCGAAATAGAGGAATCTTAAGCTAACGGCGCTGCGAGTGTAAAACTCCCGGCGAACCTGCCGCTGCCTGCATCCAGGAGGGTCCACTCACTGTCCTTGCCATAATTTGGGGGGGGGGGGTTAAGGTCTAGGGTTTAGGGAATTAGGGGCTTTTGGGGTTTAGAGCTTAGGGGCTGCTCGACACCCCTCAACCTCAACATGCTTTGGATTTATGATCAGGTAGAATTGCATTCGAGTTGGGTGGGACAGCATACTATAATTTCTAGCGGGCTATACCGGGGTGTCCTCCAAGGTCAATTATAGTCCTATATGATTTCGCATATTTCGCTTGTTCTTCCACAAGCACGGATTTGGGTACAGTACACGCCAGCACCCTCTTCTAATACTTCACGCCCCTGTACTACGCCTTTCTGCCTGCCCCGAAGCCGAGCTTTTCGAAGCCAAGCCGACACCTTAGACTTCGAAGCTTTGCAGTTTCAATCGGGGCCTGAATGGGACGTGTAAGGGCGTGGTCTAGACTAATTGCGCTTGGGGTTCGCGGCCTGCCAAACAGAAAACATGGACCAGAGAAGCCGACGGAAAGCACGACCAAGTGCTCAGGTGGCTATCACCCACCAAACCCTAAACCCCCGAAGAGCCTTCTAGAATCATAGAGACCATATAGAACTCCTTCTAGAATCATAGAAACCCTATAGAACAGCCTCAAAGCGCTAGAACTTTTCTAGACTCTAGACTCCTTGATTAGGAGCACCTGTTGAACTTGTATTTTAAAGCCTCAACGCCTGAAACCTTCATCATCTGGCCCAGCCCATGCCATCAAGGACACGACGAGCAAGAGCACAACATGCATCGTTCCTCCGGGACACGGCGCATACATCCGGCCCACACCGAACACAACACGCAGCCTTGCGCCAGGACAAGTCAAATGCCGGGACGAGCGGAAACCCCCAGACATGGGAGCAGCTCGGCTTTCTGCTGCATGGGTAAAGCCGTCTTGTGGTGGGTGGTTGAGCAGCTGAATGTGCACCACCTGCACTGGCAGGCTGCTCTGTGTGCAAAGTGCATGAGAGACGCCTTTGACGCGAGGGGTGTCTGGCGACTTAATGTCCAAGATCAACAAAGTTGAAGCGGAGGGCCTCCATTCTTCCAAACCCTTACAGCGCAATCTCAGATTTCATAGCCTCGGCCTTCTGGCCGAGTAGAATTGCCTTCTCCGTCAAAAAATGATAGGCAAAAACCTGACAGAAAGATCAGAGCTCAACAACAAACCACCCGAAGCAGAGCCCAAAGGAGGGTTTCGGGGGAGATCGCCTATAAGGCCTAGATCCCCAGGCCCCAGACCTCCAGTTGGCTTCGGCTTTTTTTTTGGGTGTTTTGCTCATTGTTCCCATGTATCTTAACAGGCTTCTGAAATTCTGTCGGGCGTCTGAGAGTCTGGGGATTGGAACTTGAGATTTCGGGTTCAACTTGTAGGGTTTGCGGCTCAGAAAGAACATCTTCGAAGCAGGCACACCCCAAACCCCAACCCTAAACCCCCAAAACCCCAACCCTAAACCCACTAAACCTTAAACCCTAACCATAAACCCTAAGCACTGAGGCCGAAGATTCCAGGTGGAGAGACTCGGCTTTGAAGTGAAAGGTCCACGGCTTGGGCTGGTAGTGGTCGAGTTCTAGCATGTAGGTCCTACTGCTGTACCTGAACCCTACAGCTTCTACAGTACACCAGGGGTACGGCCCCTGCGCAGTAACAGTCCATAATCGGGATACCAAAAGGGGCCCTTTATATCCGCAACAAACCTTATTCAGCTGTTTTTTGAGTGGCCAGAGTAAACCCCAACTATAATAGGTGAAACCCTAACTATGGTCACCCTCATTGTAGTTCCATTTTTGCGTTACAACCCAGTCTGAACCTAAATTAAAAACTGACTAGACCAAAACTCTTAACCCTAAAACCTAAACCCTTAAACCCAAAAACACAACTGCAATGGAGACTATAGGCAGCTCATGGGCCTCCGAAGCCCCGCAACTCCCCGAAGTCCCTAACCCTACGGCTCCCCGTACCGTCCTTCAGGACGTAAGTATATACTATATCTACTGTCTCCATTGTAGTTCTTTTTTTTGGTTAAACCAACTACTAATCATATATTTAGGATCCTATGAGGGAACCCTTTAAAGGGGTTTAAGTTTTAGAGCTTACGCTTTCGCGCCCCCGGCACCTGAACTCCGAACGACCCGCAACAACCCGAAAAGAAAACCGAAACAACCCCTAAAACCCTAAACTCGAAAACAAAACCGAAACTGAGCTCAGACACAAAGATGGACTCCGAACCCCGGGAGGCGAGCACCAAAATCCCACAAAAAAGGGTCCCCAACGAAACAGTTTAGGGTGTAGGGCTTAGGGTTTAGGGCTTGGGGCCTAGGGCTTAGGGTTAACGTCCGAAAAATACCACCCTCCCCACAACAAATCTCCGCCAGAACAACCCAGACTTTCCGATTTCGAAACTACCCCAAAAACGCAGTAATTAGGATCGGTGATATGATTTGTTGAGGTATACATTCATCATAACAAATAGATATTATACCTAGGATCCTACCCCCAATACCCAAAACCTATAAGGTAGCGCCCGCCCCCCCCCCCCCCC